>OMNN01084154.1:0-27866 GCA_900302755.1 Chromis chromis | reverse complement strand
TTGATCTGTATGCTCCTTTAACTGACCAACTCTGAGTCTGTGGAAGTGAACTGCTTTTCTTTCCCCTGTCCCCCGTCCTCCCCTGTTCTTTACTTTCCTCCGTCCTCGGTCTTTCCCTGTCCCTTCCCTCACCCTTCCCTCACCCTGCCCTCTATTCTGTCTATTTCCTTGAAAGTGTAGTTGTTGTGATCCCAGTGTTCCATTTAAATGTGAAGTTATTGTTTTTTGTGATCTCTCTGTTCCTTGTCCTGTACGTCATCCTGTTGTATATTGTTCTGTGACTTGCCTTGTCTTATTGTCTCGTATGAAATTTTTTACATCAGCCTGTCTAGGGACAACAGATGGGAATTAGCCTAAGGCTATAATCTGACATATTTACATATGTTATATGTTCATTAATATGTACTGTCCCTATTTAAATAAATACAAAATAATAAATAAATAAAATAAATAAATCCAATCATATGGACCACTTTTTGTTGCAGTTCCAGTCTTACAGTGCAACATAGTACATACATCTTTGCCTAAACAGACATCAAGATCAGATTACTATCACATCTGATCTGGTGTATCTGGAGCCCACTGGAGTTAAAGCAACAGTCTGAGATTTTGGTTAATACATTTTTTAATCTTTCTTGCTGAAATAGTTACAGGGAGATACCTCTCTTGTTCCTGTGTGGTGTAAATGAAGCTTCAGCGGAGCCTTAAAAAGCAACATCACCAGTCTGCTTCAGGCTGGAGATCACTGTTGCATGTCACTGCCTTTCTCTCTCCGCCTGATTATTCATCTCTCCACTGTACAATGTCTAAAAAAGACTCTAAAGGCCCCTTAAATGAAGCTCCAACCTTCAACCAATTTGTTCAGCACACAGACTACTCTCTAAGAAATAATGCTTGGGCTAAAATAACCCAAAAAAACTCAACAGTTTGCATACATCTTTTTGAGTTATGACAACATGTAATGCAATTATGTTTAACCAGAAAACTAGGATGTTGTTAGTGGAATTAGCTTTTCTTCTACAATCAAATGTGTTGTTAATTAATTAACGGTTAGTTGCATGAACATATGTTAACATTTAAAAGTGAACTTCTTACAATTAGATTTTCTTCAATAGTTTTTGTTGTTTTTGTGTTTGTAACTTATTCAACAACAAAATTGTTGTTAATTAACTTTTTTAATGATTACATTGAACTGCAGTTGTGTATTTCAACACACAATTTTTGAATCTTGAAATCATAAACAACACAAATTGAAATTTTCTCACCATTTATAAATAAACATGTAAAGTCGTCTTAAGCTGAGCAGAATTGCCAAATTAAACTTTATTATTCTTGTCCAGTAGTTTGCTAAACTGAAGGGTAGGATGTCAAAACCTCACTGCTAAATATGACTAGCAGTTGCTGCGTGTAGTAGTCCAACATATTCCATCAACTGTATCAGTAGGTGTAGCCTAAACTCTGAACACAAGTCGACTATAGGTCATCTCACAATTGAAAATATTCCTAAATTCACTGTTTTAGCAGAATTTATTTATAATTGTCTTGATACTTACCTTGAAATGTCCTTAGTATCATAATTGTTGACTAAACTGGACTTTGCATTACACACTGGCACCTTTTTACACATGCACCTCATAAAATATACAACAGTGTTCCATTTGCTTCATTTGATTTATTCATGTAGCCTGTATGTATATATATTTGTTGAACCTTTTTTTTTAAAAATTACAACTAGATGCTGGTATTGCTGGCATTGTACTGTGTATAATTGTGTATGTGACAAATAAAGATTATCTTATCTTATCTTATCTTATCTTATCTTATCTTATCTTATCTTATCTTATCTTATCTTATCTTATCTTATCTTATCTACAGGCCCTCTAACACACAGTCCTAACTGTCTGAAATAATCCAGACATGTTTAGTAGGGGGACTGCACGGTGGCTCTATGGTTAGCACCGTCGTCTCACAGCTAGAAGATCCCCAGTTCGCGTCCCGCCTGGGATCTTTCTGTGTGGAGTTTGCATGTTCTTCCTGTGCAGCGTGGGTTTTCACCGGGTTCTCCGGCTTCCTCCCACAGTCCAAAAACATGCTGAGGTTAACTGATTATTCTAAATTGTCTGTAGGTGTGAATGTGAGTGTGCTTGGTTGTCTGTCTCTATGTGTAGCCCTGTCATAGACTGGCGACCTTCGCCCAAGTCAGCTGGGATAGACTCCAGCCCCCTGCGACCCGACAGAGGATTAAGCGGTGTACAGATAATGGATGGATGGATGTTTAGTAGGCAGGTGAGGGGACTGGAAATCCTGAACTCAAGGGAAAGAAAAATAAGTTATTGGACCAATTTCATTTAGATACTACAACCTGAATTTTGATTTCAATCAATTAATGCAGAAATTTCAGAAACAAATGACACACAATATTAAGTTGATGCCATTACTAACATTATGATGTCAACACAACATGTCAAGATAATGTTTGCAACTTAAAAGGTAATTGCAATTGAGCATTTAATTAGGTGGTGGGAACAGAGCCCTTGAATTAATTTTTGGAGTGTAGGAAATGACTTTGGCTCTGGCCTCTCTCTGTTGCAACCCCCTCGCCCTCTTTACCTGTCTGCTTGTTGTTCGCTTGATGTGGCAGCTTTCCTTGCAGGTTCTGGAGGAGGCAGCACAGCCTGTCTGGTAACACCTGGGTCTGGTGTGCCATTGCTCCTTCTTCAACCTTCTCTGGGTGCTCTCTGGTTACCATTTGGGTTTGTTGGCTGATGGTTGCTTCGTGGCTTTGCATCATACAACACTGGACTGTCCATTGTTCATGGATGTCTTCACCTACACTGCTGATCATGACTACACCTAACCATGGTTAGTTTAAAATCTAATATGTTTTTCTAATAAATCATTTATTAATCATGTTATTTGTCAGTTATATCTGGTATGTTTAAGCCACACAAAAACATAAGTGTAAAACTGGCAAGTGGTTTTGTGCTAAGCCACGAACTAGTCTAGCACATAACCTTCCATAAAACCGTGACATGTTGCTTTTTACACTTAAACACAGAACACATAATGTGTTAATTAGAGAGCTTTAAATAGAAGGTAGATTTTTATAACCTCTCTTTCTACTAAGCTGAACAGCTGCTGACAGTAGCTTCATATTCACTATACCAGAGAGTCTTATCAGTGTTCTCATCTAACTTCATCAGTTCTGTAACCGCAGGTCTGTCTGACGGATTCAGTGCATTACAAGATAAAGCAGACATTATTCACGTTATGTTTATTTATATTGTTTAGGAAATACAGGAATAATGCAATAATAAACAAGGTATAATACAGCAAAAAATGAAAATACAGTAAGTCCTTACACAGGATTGCATATTTTAAATTATAGGTTTGTGACAGAAACACAGAGAGGTGACGTCAACACACGAGTGACAACTGTAGTGGCTGTAAACACTGAACATGTAGGTTATGAACTCGCAACATGTAACTCAATCTTTGGTTATTATAAGTGACTTCAGAAGAAAAAAAACAGACGTACAAAATTATGATATAGCAGATATACACACCCTTTGAAAGACGCAATAACTTGAAGTTCCTCAGCTTGTGTGGCTACATTATAATAACATTTTTACCAGACAATGCTCACAATGTCATGCCAATTTTCAGAGCTCAGACACATTTAATTAAGGCGTTCATTCACCTAAATTATTACGTAAAAAAAGCACCATGAGAAGTGGGAGGATGAATATTATTGTTGTTTTAAATAGAAAAAGTGCGTTTTACTTTACATTGCTACATCTGTTATCTTGTGATTGGTGTGTTTTTGCTGCTGACTTGCGTCACTGCAACGGTGTGTGTGATCTGCAAGAACAATGTGATCCTGAATAGTTTAAAGAAAATGTCAGCTATTTATACATATGTGAGTATTATTATCGACAGTAAACCGTGCCTATCTTTCATCAGCAACAGAACCAGAGAGAATTCAGTTGAGTAAAAACTGCATTTCCACGACACATGATTTATATTCATACATGTGTTTTCACAATAAATAGTAAACTGCTTTTGTGGTGATTCCATTCAAGATAAACTGGGAGCCACTATTTGCTTTGAATGTATTTTGGTGATGTGGCTAAAATGAAGACATCTGATTGAGAAACTGCTACTTCTATATTTACATTTCAGCTGTGCCAGACAGCCAGGAGGCCTGTGTGCTGGCTGCGCTGCTCTCTGCTATTTCTGACTGTGTTTATGAGACTTCTGGCTGCTGGCTGTCATTGGCTGATCTGCTCAGGGCTGGGCTCTAATGCCCAGAAGCATTCAGTGGATGGTACTGGCTCTCACTAGTTTCCCCTCTGGACCACGCTTCCCGGCTGCTATTAACTGTCCAATATGTCGGGATGTGCACTGATGTTACTCGTCTGTGACACTGAATATATCAATTTTAACTGCATTCTAACAATATATATATGTTTGTGATTTAAACACATTTTCCTAGAAATCCAGTTTAATTTCTTCAATTAACATTATAGTATTTTTTTTAACATTATTAATCCTTTTCAAGGTGTTCAGTCAGAGCAGTGGTTTGTTGTAAGATGAATCTAAAGGGTTGTGAGATGTTCACTGGTGTAGAGAATAAGAAAAAGATATTCTCAGCAAAATTACTTTTTTTTTAATAGACATTTCTCTAATATTTGGTGAATTTGTGGCACACTGTTTTTTTTTTGTTTTTTTTTAAACCTCACTACTTGATTAAACCACTTACAACTAAACTGTAAAGAGGCGCTGCATGCATCTATTGTATATTTATTGAGGACTCAAAAGGGAGACAATGGTTGAGAACCAATGTCTTAGAGGACTGAGGCCATCAGGAGGCAAATCCTGCAGCGGCTGCACTGGCAGCTGAGTGACTTTATTGTCTTGTGGAATGTTTTTTTAAGATTTAAATGAGCTTTAGCTTATTACAATGCTTATTTTCTGAACCAGAAACTGTGATAACTTAAGCCAGTGGAGCAGATTCAGGTCCTGAAGACACCACACACATATTTTAAGAGAGACTGCATTCATGCATAAACACTGATTAAGTGGTTAAAGTAAGGACAAACCTTGAAATCAAGAGGTGACGGAATATTTTGTTTAAAAACTATATGTTTGGAAACCAATTATTCTGTATTACTAAATCTCAACAACACTAAAAAATGGTTCTTTGCTGAATATTTAAATGCAGCATTTCCTGGAAATTATTGTAAATTAGGTGAAAATACTGTTATATCGTCCTAATTTCATTTACATGTGTCTGGTAACAGGCAATAGTTATGCTTTTAAAGATAAATAAACAACTGCATGCCAGTTTAATTAATACTAAAGTGTGAATGTAGTCACTGTGATCAGTATGAATAACCCTCACTGACACAATCTCAATTAAATGTAAAGCACATTAGAATTGCTTTAAGTTAGAATAAACTAAATGATAATAGAAGCGTTGTGGTAAAAATGAATGAGCTGTATTGAGTCTAAAGTGACTAAAAAAAGACCTGAATGTGACATTTAGTCAAAACAGTAAATAAAATCACTTCAACAGAAGGCCACAGTTACTGCGGAAACAGAACACAACTTAAACATTAAATCACACTCATATGTAAAAGAAATTAGACTGAGGAAATTGCATAATCCTTGCATCATGTTCTGTAAAGGCCGACCACACCAAACCGGAATGTAACATATAGCATAAATATTGAACAACTTGCAGTAATAATTAAGTGAGCTCTGCAAGCTTTGCATTAAAAAAAACAGCTTCTCTTTTAAGCAGCAGCTTCTGTCCATCGTTTTTAAAACTTCAACATCTCTGTGGCGTCACATGAAAAGCTGTATTAACATGCAGCCTGATATTCAGAGGCAAAGGAAACTGAGGAATAACATCAAAAATGTTTTCATGCTCTCATTAATTAGTGGTTCTCCACTTTGAGAATATGTTTAGGGACTTGCATCATAAATGCAAACAATATTTCAAGCTCCTCCTATTGCGCAGCGAAGTAGTTGCAGCTGATGTCCTCTGACAGACACATGGTTATTCTTGTGTCTTGTCACTTTTTGCACTATCATGTAAGAGTGACCATTTGTTCTTCAATCCTGTATGAGATAAACACATATATTGAAATACTGTGAGCCATAAACTATTTTAACTACAGTTTTTAGGCATTGAATGTTTGTTTTTGGACTTGTTTTAAAATTGCTTTCATCAAGACATTGCAGTTTATTTGTATTATCAGTACATGTCGCTGCACCGGTGCCACCAACTGCCAACTAAAGCTTTGTTTGGAAGATGCTTCCTGCACACATCCAGAGTGTACAGACAAGTTGTGGCTGTGACCGTCTCACCCTGCAGGCTGATGGCTTTCACACCACCATGGGAGTGTCAGAGCAAACAGAGCTGACAGACTCGGCATCAGACCTCCTTCTCTCCGTGTTGTCCCCCTGCCACTCCTCGTCCTCCTCACCTATCGGATTCAACCTCCCGTTCTGCTCCATCTGATCCTTCGGTTCCATGAAGGCCACATGTCTGTAGGGGAAGCCTCCGCCTTCTGCCTTTTCTTGCGGCATGTCCTCATGTGCCTGAGAGAGGCTGACAGTAGAAGAGTGGAGGCTCTCTCTGGGATCACTTTTCTCCAGATCCTGACCTGGACAGCAGGGGCAGCGACAAGGTGTGAGATAGAGGTAGATGAGGACCATGACTACACTGACCAGACAGGCTACCAGGGTGGTGTAGGCTGTTTTTAGATTCTCCAGTCCACCAGCCATGGTGGTGTTTAACACCACCACAGTTACATACAGTGTCTCATTGAGGAAATCACTTGTAGCATAGCAGGTGTAGACCCCTGAGTCTTCTAACCTCAGGGGCCCAATTGCCAGGTTTCCATCAGAACGCATCACAGCAGTCTTGTTTGTCGGAGACAGTGGGATATTTCCTGGCAGTGCCCATCTCTTCACCATGTCCCTCTGTCTGGTATCACAGTCCAGCACCAGGTACTGCTCCAGATAAGCTTCTTTATCCAGAGTTTTGACCTCACTGCAGTTTAAATAGGCCTTATCCAGATCCAGTATGGCCATTTTTTCCTTCCGCTGGCCTGGTATCACACATGTGTGGCTGCTCTTGAAGTCAATGGCAGAGCTGAGCTCCTTGAGCTGCCAACGTGCCACCATGTCATACAGGTCACAGCTGCAGGACAGCGGGTTGTTGTGGAAGTACAGACCATTCTTGATCCAGGCGGGCAGAACCTGCAGCTCGTACAGGGGCAGCAATTTAATACGGTTGGAGGAAACATCAAGTAGTTTAAGAGTTTCCAGGCGGCTTCGTTCCTTCACCA
Source organism: Chromis chromis (assembly GCA_900302755.1). NCBI lineage: Eukaryota > Metazoa > Chordata > Actinopteri > Pomacentridae > Chromis > Chromis chromis. The sequence continues at coordinate 20,505 of OMNN01084154.1, read as the reverse complement.
GCTCCAAGGGGAACCTTGTTATGAAGTTCTGGCTCAGATAAAGCCTCTGCAGCTGGTCGAGGCCGGAGAAGGCAGTGCGATCTATCTGAGAGATGTGATTGTTGTACAGCAGCAGCACCTCCAGCTGTTCCAGTGGCTCAAAGATGAACTCGTCCAGCATACGGAGGCCATTAGAGGAAAGGTCCAGGTAACGAAGCTTCGTCACGTAAATAAACGCCTCAGAGGAGAGAAAGGTGAGCCCGTTGTTGCTGAGCAGTAGACTGTGCAGTCTGCTGAGATGGTGGGGGGTCCACTCAGCACGTAGCCTGGTGATAGAGTTGAAGCTGAGGTCCAGGACGGCTGTGTACTTTGGAAGAGCAATGGGGACGTTTGTTAGATTCATCCTGGAACAGCTGACGATGTTGCTGGCGCACACACAGGTCTTGTGACAGTCAAGCGGGCTTCCCATTAACTGCCCACCGACTCTCACTGTCTGCAGCAATAAAGTCAGATGCAGAACTGCGATAAAGCTTCTTCTCCTTAAAGCTGCTGCAGTGGCTGGCTGAGAAACGCCGCCTGAGCCCCCCATCATGTCAGGATTATAAACTGCAGGATTCTGGATGTGCTCACTCAGTCTTCACAGCAGAGTCATGGAGCTGTAAGGACATGTGTACACTGTGATCAACAAATCAATGCTGCTACACAGAAAATCCAAACGCTGGACGTGCTGTCAGTCCATTATGAGATGATAATGATGATGCAGAGAGTAATGACATTAATGCTGCCAGCACTTTAGGCTCTAATGCACACAGGCGTGGTGCAGAGGAGCAGCTGGGTGGTGAAAAAGTTATGGATGGAGCATGTCATCAGCAATACATCACATCAGACCCCATCAATAGAGAGATTAATTTGGGGGTTGTCATAATAATTACAGCATTGCATGTACAGCCTTGAAACATTCCTAACATGTTGCTTGTTCCTTTGTTTCCCTGGACCTTCCTCCCATTAATAAACCTCCTGAGTCAGACACATTAGTCTCAGCAGGCACAAGTGTCCCGCCCGCCGCTGCTGCTACTGCTTTACCTTTTTTTTTTTCGCTCTCCAAAGATCCGAAGCGGAGCAGAGGGAGTCTTCACCAGCCCAGTCCTGGAGATGAACCGCTGCAGGACAGTCGCATCCTCTTCTTCAGCGGAGATCAGCGGTCCCACGGGCGAACATGGTCCACAGAAATGATCGTTAAAGAAAGAAAAGAAGCAGCAGCCTGCGGTCCTCACCGGTGAGGAAATGCAGCCGTCTGACAGTTGATCTAAGGGGCGCAAACAGCAGAGGAGGGGGTGTGTCACATTTCCTCCCTCTCTCCCTCTCTCTCCCTCATTTACATACAGTTTGAAAGGACACAGGATTGCAATGTTGTGAACATGCAATATAAGTGACAAGTGTGAAAACAAAGCATGCTCAGCATTAGAGGTGGGATATTGAACCTCACTCTGACAGGTGCATCAAGCTGGAATACATTCATAACATTCAGGGCATGACCCTTTGGTTAAATTCTAAAGATACATTTGTGTGTGTGACTTAGGAAAGCAGAAAAATACTGTATAAATGATTCAGAAATTTGCTCTCTTTATTGACTGAACTGATTACAACATCTGGGAAAACGCATTGACATGAACATGAGGAGGAGAATTTGAATGTCCCCTTTATCCTGTCTTTTGTCCTCAGGAGTGGCTTTATTTTTCTTCACCTGCAATGGCTCAATCAGCACTATGATGTTTGTAATGATGAAGCCTTTCCTCCTTAGATCATCTCATTACTGTGGTGAAGGACAGGGCAAACACTTATTCTGCAGCTGCAGCAGTCCTTTAGCGCAGTACGTGATGTGCATGCAGCAGAGTGTGAAGGATCAATAGGGAGAGTTCAGAGCAGCATGTGTTTTATGACTGAGGTTATCTGGCATCAGGTAGGTACAGGCAGAATCAGGCAATTACTGCAGGAAAATTAGCATAAACAAGCGAACGGGCACTGCAGGAGAGATTACATCACTGCAGCAGCCATGCAAAGGAAATGGAAATTTTGCCAATATGTTACTGAAAACTGAACTGTGTTTCGCACAGCTGGACCTCCAGAGAGAGGACACTCGCTGAAGAGCAAGAAACTTTTTTCAGGGCAGACATTTTGATTTGTCACAGTAGGGACACAGACAAGTCGAAATAATGATGGCTCAACTGCATTAAGTGTCCCAGTGAGTCATGACAGTGAACCAGTGTGCACAGAAGCAGGACTTCTCCTTCAGGGATTGCAGCCATCTTGCTTTCTGCTTTGTGCAGGTCAAAGTATTTGCTTTGGATGAGGGACTGTACCCACAGTTGTAACTGATAATAGTAACAATGGCTGCAGCTCTGTGGTCGACTGGAATAGCCTAAAGGATTCTGTGCCATCATTAATGCTGTTCCTCAAACGTGCATCTTCCCTTCTATGACAAGTCCAAACATGTGCCGTGAAAAAGGTCCATGGATGTGAACAGACACTCGCTGAGACTGTGACTGAAACTGAAGCAGGTTAAATGGGCCGCAATACAGACGTCAACATGACAGATGACCCCCCAGCTCGAACCTTATTATCCGTCTTGTGGCCACAAGGTCACTTCACACAGAAACCCTCACATAAAAGGTGATGTGCAGATGAAATTGCCTACAGGTCTCATTGCTATGGATGCCAAGGTCTAGCAGTTAGGTGATGGTGGAGAACGCGAGCAATAGGAGTAAGACGGCAGCTCAAAGTAACTGTTATGTGACGTGTGAAGGAAATATTTGGAAGGTGATTTGGACAGTTTGGAGAGAAAAAAGGCAGATGTCAACAAACTAGCACAGAAGGAGAGAGATTTTGTTTCAGCCCATCTGAGTGAGATATGACACTCGAAGAGACAACATAAAATCCTTCAATTTTACACTAAAACCCTTATAGAAATCTTCAGGGCTTACCTTATACCATTCAGTCTTACTAAGAAAGATTAGGATGATGTTTCCTCACTCATAGCCCATAGACATATTCTGCTACAGTGGAAAAACCCAAATCCACCATCTACAACATCCTTGCCAATAGATTTCATGTCTCTTCTGTCACTGGAAAAGGTGGAATATTCTTTAAGAGGTTCATCTGTCAATGTCTACAAAAAGGTCAGTGTATTACTTCATATGTATACTCTTTGGACCCCATCTGATTCACAGTGCATCCATTCTTTAAGGTTAGCACCTTGCACATCCTTCTTACTGCATTTCCCTACATGTTTGTTTCATTTTATTTACTTTTCGTGTATGTGGTTTCTATCCGAAAGTTGTGGTTGGAGAAAGGTGTTGTTTTTTTCTTGGTTTGAACACACATAATTGTTGAATGCAGAGCAGTACCAATATGCAACCTCTGGGGCTGAAAAATGAGGATAATGTGGAAGTGCCTGCACTTCCTCCAATGGCCACTTGTGGCTTGCTCCAAAAGCGAGTCAATCCCCACAGACATCCACTTTAAAATGCCCAACTTTACAGCAAAAATAAGCATATTTACAGCCTGGTATAAAAAATGGTTTTGGTCTAAATAGCTAATTTTCCCTTTCATAACAACTATACAGGGGTGAATGTTTATATAATGCACTTGTTTAAATTGTATTAGTGCTTAGAAATTATGCATTGTTATAGGCTAGCCGCTTTAGGTAATATCAATCAATCAGACTTTCTTTATTTAGTACCTTTCATACAAATAAAATGCAACACAAACTGATTTACAGATAATAGAAATAAAAATGCAATAAAACAAAACAAACAACCTCCCACTCCCAAAATCATGTTATAGATGAAGGACTCTAAAAGACAAGCATTTAGGAACTGAGGAAACGCTATCCTCTATAACATGTGGAATGAGGAAACACCAGATGAAATAAAATATCTATTATTAAAATAGAGAGAAATAGAAATCAAAAATTGTATAAACAGAATAAGAAAATGGTAAAAATGAAAAGTAATACACTGTACATTAAATAGAGTATAAGTAAGTGTAGTCCATGGTTCAGAGATGTAATATATATATAATGTTCTGCCTCAGCTCCACCTCTTTGTTCATTTTTAATTAGCTGGGAGTTAGGAGGTACTGCCTGTTGGTTAGAGCTACCACTGAGCCTGAAAACTGCTGTTCAGGAAAACTATGGGTACATTACATACAGTCAATGAACCGTACCTTCTATTTGACATTTAAAAAACTATTCGAAAAAAAATCTAAATTTGTTTAATTTGGAAAATGTGTGTGTGTTTGCAAGGTTTGGAGCGCATGACCTCCTTTACCACAAACAGCAGGTTGTATGCGAACCATGTAGCATCTTCAGTAACATTAATCCACATACTGCTTAGAAACAGTGACAAAAGGCACGAAAGTGAACACAGACCAGGCGCTGTGACGTCAGCCGGGATCAAAAGGTTGACATGCAACACTTGATGTTGGCCTGCAAGACTTTGATTAAGAGGTTTTAAACTGTGCAAGAAATCAGGGCAGGATTTCAATGCAGGATCACGTCACACAGCGAAGTCTCAGTTACAGGACAGAGTTACACTGTCAAGACATGTGACTGGTCAAGTTTTAACAAAACAAACAAACAAACAAATTACTTTTTTTGCTTACTCATTAAGTAAATCAACTTGATTTTCCTTCAACTGAAAAATCCAGATGCAGCTCTTATAGACTGACATGACTTTAAAGTTTCACTACGTCTAAAGTGTCAGTCTAATTATTAAAATACTAAGCTGCTATGTTCACTTCCTTCAGTATATTTCAGTTATTCATCAGTAAGAAGTGATAAGTGCAATCAACTGTACAGAATCAATGAAAGAGTAAATACTTGCAAGTGAATGGAGCCTATTATTTCTATTCCCTCTTACATTTCCTTTTCATTCCACAATGGAAGATGATTAATGCTTTCAGGGTTGTGATGAAAGAGTCAAAACTGAGATAATGATTAGAGTGCAAATGGACTCTCACAAATAAGAAATAGACCAGATCTCTCTTGAGTATCCTTGTGGACAATGATCTGCTTATCCAGAGGACTTGTAATATAATCTTCTATTATTATCATTAATCTTTTTCTTAGATGTCTAAGGGGATTCATGCTTATATTCTCTTCAAAATTTGTTCCTTTCACTTTCTGGATGTGAGAGTGAAATAAGAGATTAACCTTTTAATGTTGAAATTTTTTCCTTACTTGTATCCTAAAACTGCTAAAGTGTGCCTTTTTTAAAAATTAATTTAATGCGTCTGTCATCATATGTGCTTCTTCACTTTCAGCATCCGAAAACTGTTGCCAAGCTGGAGCTGCTGGCCATCCTGGCAAAGTGTGGTTTGTTGTAGTAAAAAAGAAAAATTATTATTTATTTAGAGTAAGTGCTTGAAACTTGAAACACTGAGCTCTCACACCACTTTACAGAACCACACGCCATCACTTTCCAAGGAAAACATGAAACAAAATACATTGGTTTCAAATTTTGGGAGTGAAATTTTAAATTATTTAATTTATGATGGTTTTTGGTCTGCAACCTAGGAAAATATCTATAATAATGTATTTATTAACCTAAAAATCACCACATATAGAGATACATGTTTTTTTATATACTGCACAGAAACAATATGCATCACGATCAGTCAGGTCCATTAACACATTAATGGAGCTGTACAGGAGTAATGCATCAACATGGATCTCACTAGCAGTAATTACTCGTGTAACTAAGTACATTTATATAAGTCCTGTCCTTAAGTACAAATCTGAGATATACCTACTTGTGCTTTACTTAAGTGTTTCCATTTAATGCAAATACTTTTTACTCCACTGCATTTGCCTGATAGCTTTAGCAGCAAGTTACTTTTCAGATTACAATCCTTCACACCCTTCCTGTCCAGTGAAAACCACAAATTTCCAAATGTGGTCATTTTGAATGTTTGTGATAAACTGAATGATAGGTGCTCCTTTATGAGATAAGACAGTTCTCCTACTTCTTAAGCTAAATGAAGTATTCAATAAACCTCTTGGATTAGATAGAAAATGCACCATCGAAGCTCATTAAAAGTTTTAATAAGAACAATAGGAATAGGAACTTTAATTATCTGCAATGGGGGAACTCTTTTGTTCCTGTTAGATAATGAAAGCTGAACAACTAAATTAAGAATTAGAATAAAAAATGCAACAGAAAGCTGTATTACACAACTGGATGGTCACAGGAAGGAAGGACACTCTGTGATGTTCAGTGAAGCATTTTGTCATTCTTAGTCACTGTCTGAATGTGCTCCTCTGGTCAGTGTAACTGTGCAGAGGCTGGGAGACGTGACCATGAAGAAGAGGAGTTTGGACAACATCCTCCTCTCTGCTCTCTCCAGCTGTAACCTCAGTAAGGGGCTTCTTAATAACCTTATTGAATCATTTGGGGTCATCCATCATCAGGCTTTTACTCAAGCCAAACAGACACTGGATTTTTGTGGCAGATGCCGATATCAAATTTAGAGAGTAAAACATTTGGATTTCAACATATCGGCCCATATTCTTTGTGTATATGGGGTCATTGCTTATTAACTTTCCTGCAGCTAGTTAGCAGCTTATTGAGAAGACACCACTTGACTCCGCACCACCGTCTGCTCAGCTGTGTTGCATTCTCTGCTACATGTGCTGCAAACAGAGTCGAGAGTGCTGTAACAAAAGGAGTTGGAGCTACTCTGCTGGATAAACTTTGTGATGTGTGTGTATTCTACATTAGCAGCTGGATAGTTCAGTGAGTAACACCCCAGACCATGGCATCGGAGATCGGCAGTTCAAATCCCGGTCAGGGTGCAGGTATCCAGTTAGGACCCTTAGATAAGGTCCTTAATGCTGCCCCGCCTACCTACCTATGTATGTCGCTTTGGATAAAAGTGTCTGCTAAATGAAATTGTCACCTTGTTGTAATTGTAATACCCATAGCATCTTTTTCTGTAGAGATTTTTTTTTCATGTTGGTGCATATCAGACAACATATACAACAATACTAACAACACAGACAATACGATATCTGTGACATGCAAATACTGGCCGATTGGTCTCAGAAATTTACCCTAGTATACCACGGCATAAAAAATAACACTGCCACCACAGACTCGTGAAACATCTTCAGCATAGTGCCATCTTTGTTAAAGTGGCCCTCACATGACAATGATGCTACAAACATATAATGATCTTTTGGAATACTATACCTGCTTTATCCTGTGAAGGGTCATGGGGGTTGCTGCAGCCACTCAACACTGGGCCAGAATCTGGGTTCACCCTGAACAAGTTACCCAACAGCATGTAATTACTTAAAATGAGCACAACCTGACACATCTACGGCAGCCAAACTCAACATATCCATTAATGAAGCAGGAAAGGATCTGGATTCTTCTTCCACCACTGTAGTTTATAGCATTGCCAGAGTAACTGCCTTGAGTTTGTTTATTCCACTGTGTGATTGACCTCCATTGTTGTCCAAAAGCAATCCCAAACACATCAGTGACACACACTGAGTAACATTTTCCTCCATTACTATGGAAATAGGTGCTACAGGTTATTTCATATATCGTCCTGGTGCTGTAAATACTCACCAGAGCATTTACAGCTCTGTATAAATCTGCAGGTGAAGCTAGTCCCCAACATATGTCCTCTATACTCCTGTTTGAGTAATAAACTGCAGTGCCCAGCTGTCTTAAAAAAAAATGTAAACTGCATATTTGTGACATGTTTTAAAGGTTGACATATTTGGCAGAAACACATGGGCTTTGAGCTGAGTGCCAGAGACGAGCTATACACTGTTTGTTCTGGTCTTTTCAATAGATTTGTCAACAATAACAACAACAACAAAATATATTTGTCATCCTTATTCTTTAAAATTATTAAGACAGTCTTCAGAAATATTAAATCTTATGCACTCCTTCCTTTACCAAAATCATCATTGTTCACGCCTCATCTGCTGATTCTGTCTAATGACTGTAGGATTTTACATGCACAGTCTTCATCACACTGTTTCTTGTGTCCTGGCAGTTATCATTTTATTTCCAGAGTCATGTAAACTCACCTCTCACCATCACGGCACCCGTTTTTTCACAAAAGCTGATTCAACCTGACGTGCATTCAGTTGGAAAATATGAGCTAGCAGGGTGAATTTTGGTAGCAGCCTCGTGGACGCTCTCAGGAGATTTACAGTTCTCTTGTGAATTATAAATGAGGTGCAGCTCTGGGGCAGTGACAGCAGGTTAAAGTAACATCCAACCCAGCACACAGCGCTCCATCAGCTCAATGAGATCAGCTTTTTTTTGTGTGTGTGAAAAAGACGTGTTTGCTGTCCACAGATGGAAAAATGAGTTAATGTAAAAAATAAATTGTAAGACCTGAAACAAGTGAAAAAGATGAGTGAATGTTCATAATGATTCACTCTCATACAATGTCTCATACAGTGATGTGTTATGTGTTGTAGCTCTGATATAATCCTTTGTAATTATTAAAGAATCATATCAACAGATCATCTTCTGATCAGAATTACAAGCAAACACCAGTTTGGGTGGTTAATCAATCAATCAATCAATCAAACTTTATTTGTATAGCACTTTTCATACAAAGAATGCAGCCCAAAGTGCTTTCCAAAATAAAAACATACAGAAATAAACATGTAAAAAGAGAACCTGCCCCCTCCCCCCTAACACACACATAGTCCCATGACCCCACAAGTATACTAACGTACACACACACACACACTCACACCCACACACACACTACAATAAATTAGTGAAGTGATATGGCAGGGCACTGAGGAACCATATGAGGGAAAATCACCTAAGAGGAGCTCATCCACACTGAGAGGTATCACAGCCCGTGGGCCTCAGGGAGCATCACCACCGCAGAGACCCCAGGCCCAGATAGACCATGGTAGACTCCACACATAGTGCAGAGCCCCCCAGTCCTCTGGGCCTGAGGAGTCCCCAAGACGACCCACCTGCGGACAGACCAGCCACACCTCCCAGCGTGGAGCGTGTTTCTTGACCCCAAAAATTCTCTTCTTCTTGTTGTTCATCCTCAGTAGTGGCTTCTTTGCAGCAATACGACCATGAAGGCCAGATTCACACAGTCTCCTTTGAACAGTTGATGTTGATGTGAGATTTGTCTGCTACTTGAACTCTGTGAAGAATCTATGTGGGCTCTAATCTGAGGTGCTGTTAATTTGCAGTTTCTGAGGCTGGTAACTCTAATGAACTTCCTCTTGGTCTTCCTTTCCTGGGGCGGTCCTCATGAGAGTCAGTTTCATCATGCGTTTGATGGTTTTTGCGACTGCACTTGACGATACATCCAAAGTTCTTGAAATTTTCCAGATCAACTGACCTTCGTGTCTTAAAGTAATGATGGACTGTTGTTTATCTTTACTGAGTTGAGTGGTTCTTGCCATACTATGGATGAAACAGTGGTAAAATAGAGGCTATCCACTGTGTACTAACCCTACCTTTGCACAACACAACTGATGGTCTCAAACACATTAAGAAGGCAAGTAATTCCACAGATTGACTCTTGACAAGGCACACCTGTTAATTCAAAACCATTCCAGGAAACAACCTCATGAAGCAGATTGAGAGAATGCCAAGAGTGTGCAAAGCTGCCATCAAAGCAAAAGAGAGCTACTTTAAAGAATCTAAAATACAAAACACATTCTGGTTTGTTTAACACTTTTTTGTTTAGTACATAAATCCATATGTGTTATTTCGTAGTTTTGATGTCTTCAGTATTAATCTACAATGTAGAAAATAAAAATAAAAAAATAAATAAAAACCATTGTATGAAAAGGTGTGTCCAAAATTTTGACAGGTACTCTATGTTGGACAACAAAAAGATGGATTAAATTGAAATTTTGTAAAATAAATAAATAAATCTCCTGTGTTTCAGACATTCATGTGAATTTGAACAACCTGACATTTCATTTAGTGTCATTATCATTTCAGAATTATAATTAGTCAGATTCTTTGTTTTGTGACCAAATATCTGCAAAAAATAATATGTCCAAGAGTGTCAGCTGCACAACATGTTTGCTACTAATTACCAGATGTTAGCACAACATGCTAACATTTGCATGCTGACATTTTCATTTAGCTTAAGGCACAGTTGTGGCAAAGTACAGTCTCACAGAGCTGCTCGTGTGGCAGTAGGCTCTAGTCTTGTTCATAAATATATCACAGTGTTGAAGGCCCACAATAAAGGTTGTTTTTATAGGTACTTGAGCTTACAGAGCATGGATGCTTATTTTTGTGCTTGCGTTGGAGTTTCTGTCTCCCAGATTGCCATCGGACACCTAATGATCCTCTCTGAAAGCTAGTATAAATCATAGCAAAGATTCAGGCTTATTTTCCGCACTTAGGAATCCATACTAATTCTGTTAATGTGTTCTCCAGATTTATCAAACTCTAATATTCCTTCAAAACCGGAGAGAGAATACAAACAAGTCCCAGAGATAAACCTCTGTGGGTGGAGGACATGTAAAGAACAAGCATATCTATATGGTTTCAGAGAAGAAGAGTTACTTTATAATCCCCAATAGATTAAAAAAATATCACAGTGCTAGCTGAACTAAGCAAATTATTTGTATTATTTAACCCAAATGTGCTCCCAAACCCAACAACAAAACCTAGGTCTAATTTATTATTATTATTATGATTATTATTATGTTTGGTAAGTGACTCCGTGGCAGTGGTGTGTGTCTATGTGAAGTTCTGTTCATATTGAATCTAGTTTTCTATTTGTATTATTTTTCCATATTTTGTTTGAACAAGTAAATTCCTTTATCTATTTTGTCAAGGAGGAACATTGTTTGTCTGGTCAGTGTATGACAATTTTAACTGAAAATGGGTAGTACAACTCTTACTGATACTGCTTATTGATCTGGTACTTTAAAGGTACTTTTATTGGTTTTTTATGTTATTTTTACAGAAAAAAAATGCTTCATTTTCTCTTTGCTAGTTTTTTCTCTCTTTCATGATTCTCTAGTTAGCCGTATTTGTGTGCAGCATTAATAGTTTCCCTTAAAATAACAGTTAGAGCTAACTTTCTGTTAGAAGGGTGAAAATAGAAACACTGAAATCTTCCGCTGAAACTTAAACTGTGAATTTCTAAATGGCAGTTTGAATACCATTTAGAAATTAAAAAAATATTTAGATGGTTAATGGTCACTTTTAATTATGAACCCATGTTAATAATCCAGGTCCATTTTTTAAAGTTTCTCCACCACCAGTGGCAGAACTGATATTGTCAGAGCATATTTTTTTCTCTGATCTTCACAAATTTCACCCCGGGACCTGTCTAATATCTGGTGTTGCTACTGTAATGAAAACTTCATCCCAAACAAACTTGTAACTTTACAGTTCTTTGATCTAAATAAAAGAGTGTCTATTAGGATTAACTACATGTATGTTTACATTGTTCAGGGTGATGGACTACTGCCTCTGCCGGGGTTAGTTTGCAGCCCTCCTCAGCACAGTGCAGTGGTCGATGGACTTCGGAACGCCCTATACCAGGCCATCTGGGAGATCACATCTCCAAAAGAAGAGAATGAGTGCCTGAAAGAAAAGGCTGTACTCCTGGATGACCACACCCAACAAGTTTGCTGCCTTCAAGAGGAGCTCCGCCTAAAAAACTAGCTCCACGAGAGGGCAGTAAAAAAAAAACGTAAGGCTTGCACTAGAGCCCATATTAAAACCCTGTACCTCCTGGGGCAGACACAGCTTGAGCTGAAGAAGAGGGAAGCTCAGTGGAGACAGAATGGAAGCAAGCAAACAAACCCTTCATCTTCAAGAACAAGCAGCTTCAGCTGAGTGTTTTACTTTACAATAACCACATGTTGGATCATAACTGCTCCACAGTAGAATATAAAATACACTGTCTTCCTTTCTCCAGAGCCTCCCTTCAAAGGCTGAAGAGCAGGAGCAGCTGACGAGGCAACCGGAGGTCAAGAACAAGGAGAAAAGACCGAAAGACAAAGAACAGAATGACCAGGAAAAGACTAAGGAGAAAGTCAAGACGAAGAAAAAAGATGGCGAGGTGGAGCAGCCCAATACACCGGCTCCTGCGCCTGCAAACAGCATCACCTGCCACCTCTTAAGGTCACCCACAAGATCCACCCGACCCCTTAACCTCCCACACAAGCTCCACCTTAGCCCTTAACCTCCCGCCTTTAACCTCAACTTTAAACCTTAACCCCCTGCCTTTAACCTGAATATTTCCCCCCTTAACCCCTCACCTTTAACCTCCACCCTTCCCCTTACCCCATGCCTTTAATTCACATTTCTCTCTTTTATTTCTCTCATTCATCCCCATTCTTGCCTATTATTCTACCCCCTTTAACCCCACCCCTACCTCTTACCCACCCGCCTTCAAGCCCACCCCTGGCCCATCCTGTATGGACTGTATAATTACTGTGATTGTTGTGATCACATAAATTGTTAAATACAGTATTTGAAAAATAATTACACTGTTTATTATATGTATGCATTGTAAATTTGGATGTGAAATGGTTCACTTGGTGCCACAACATTGCAATTCTTGGTAGTTGTGGAAGACTAGACAGGTGCAGGTTTACTTTCAATCTTGTTTTAAAAATCAATTAGACCAAATGTCAGTGTGAATCTTCAAGGTATGGAAAAAGAGTCACAGCTTGCTTTGGCAATCACTCTTTCAGTTGTGTTTATGTCTCATTTTTGCTATTTCAATGAGTCTCAGCTCCCTAAAAGGGCTCCAGCAAGTATCATCAGTTTGGTGTGAAAGATTTGGGCTGGCTTGCACACAGAAGTTGTGAAGAGTCTTTCTAGAACAATACAGTAAGAATTTGTCAACTAAATGTCTCCAAAATGCAATGAAACTACAACTCTAAGAAATGAAAGAATTAGAAATACACAGACATTTCACTAAATGGGTTTTTCAGATCCATGACATGGTGAAACAAAGTGGCTGCAGAAGTCAGAGCATCCACAATTGATCTCAAGTCTGGTATGAACCTTAAGCTTAAACAGGATTTTACCATTCTGTGAAATGAAATAAAGACCAACAATGGTAGATTTTAACCAAATTTTGAATCCCATAGTGGAAAGGTAATCACATAAGTGCTCTCTGATGGACAAACTGGGGAATTCAGTTCACTGTAATATCTCATTATGCCATTGATTGAAAAAAATGTGCTGAAAGTGAGTCGACAGAACGGAATTACATTGTAACCTTGGTTCTCTAAGTGAAGAGACTATTTCTTCACCCAGTTACATATTTAATATATACGGGGAATGACCCCCCTGCTCGTCAGGGTATGTGGATACTTCTGTAAGATACACCAGCTTGCCTGGTCATGCCCCACAGGTTACCTATAAAGCACCTGTGCTGGCGTGAAATCAGTGATAGTTTTGATCGAAATGTGTCTCTGAGCGGCCAAAAGTGCTGGTGAGATAGTCTCTTCACTCAAAGAACCAAGGTTACAATGTAACCATATGTTCTCTATCGTCTTGAGACTATCTTTCCACCCAGTTACATATTTAATATTTAAGGGGTAACTCCATGAGGAGACAGTCCAGCCCAAACCAAATGTATATGACAAACTCACTATTTGCAAATGTACATTTATTTACATATCAACCAGGCAGAGGCCCGGGACAATGCTAAGATCAGGCCTGATCGACAGAAGGGCTGCTTAGGCCAGTCTGTAAGATGCAAGACTGACCTCAGGAACACAGTTAAAGGCCAAGATGAAACAGCCAAAGCTGTAAACAGAGTGGCCACACAGATCAACTAGCGAGCTGCTAAGCCTGACCAAGGGAGACAATAAAGGTAGACAGAGGCCAGGCCTAGCCATCCATTGATAAGTCAGACCCAGCACCCATCTCAAAGGAGGGACTGGCTGCTATATTGTAATGGGCATGAGATAAAAGTGGACCAAGATGACCATGTTGGTGCTGCACATATGGCAGCGAGAGAAGCTCCACGTCACGGGGCCCATGTGGTAGCCAAACCACAAGGTGAGTGTGCTCAGACCCAGGATGTGACTGGCACACCTGGGAAACACACATCACCTGAATGATGTCCACAATCCAGTAGGACAGCCGAGACTTCAACAAGGGACTTCCCACATTGCTGAAGTCAATGAGCTGCTCAGTCTTCGTGACAGACTGTCTACACTGGATGTGTTCCGCCAAAGCTTGGACAGGGCACGGCTAAAACTGGTGCTGGTCCTCCTGGTCTTCTCCGGAAGAGGCAAGTGACTACCGCACAGCCGACTGAGACAGGTTGAATGCAGATGAAGTATTTGACAGGAATGCTGGGCTGGGATGAAGGACTACACCTGACCCCTCTGTCAAAAACTTGCAGCAGTTGCGATTGGCCCAGCAGAGGTTGTGGCCAACAGAAATGCATTTCAGAAGAAAACCCACTTCAGATCAGCAACAAGAGTAAAAAAAATGGCGGATGCTGATGCAAATGCATTACAGACTATGACTAAGATCCATGGAGGGACCAGGATCTAATCCAGTGTCTCCACCATACCTTGCAGGGTAGTGGCAGACTTCCCTGTCTCCAGCTAAGACAATACAAACAGCAGGAGTCCCTGGGCTGCTGAGTAGGGATCTGTCTGCTGAAGTCCACACCAAATGGTAAATACGCAATACACCAGTAAGAATCACAATCGTGATAAACACCAGATGCCGGCTCGACTGGACAGGAATGGATTTCCTCCTGCTGCTAGCCGATGTTAAGTCTGCGTTCAGCATGGGGCCCCACCGAGTGCATTAGCTGCACCACAGCAATACGCCAGTACTGGGGATCACAGTAGTGACGAAGGCAGGGTGCCAGCTCAACTGGGTTGGAAATGAGGTTCATCCCAATCAGTGAATTCACACCAGCACAGGTGCTTTATAGGTAACCTGTGGGGTGTGTCTGGACAAGCCGGTGTGTCTTAAAGAACCACGTACCCTGATGAGCAGGAGGGTCATTCCCCGTACATATGAAATATGTAACTGGGTGGAGAGATAGTCTTGAGATGATAAAGAACTCTGTTCTACTTGGATGAGGATATCCAGCAATATTTTTGTTTTTGTGGTACAGCTTGTCATACCTGCTCTATCAGTTATGAACGTTCAATATAAATAGCTTCTTTTCATGTTTTTAGAAAAATATAAGTATTTTATGTTATGTTAAGGTTTCATTTCACTTAACTTCACAGGCCTGCTACTTAGTTAGCCTGGAACTCAGCTGGCTTCAGTTTCTGTATTACACTAATGACACGGTCTTGTTGACTTGAGAGTGAAATGGGAGATCACACAGATCGCAACAGCAGAAACTGGGAGTCGTATTTATTGCACCTGTCCCTCAGACATACTTTCTTCTGGCAGCATTTGGTATTGCTGGATTTTCACCCTTATTTGGATTGTTGACCACAGTCTCTCTCTCTGAGCAGAGCAGAGCGAGCACTCTGGCCTGTTTTCACTTTCCTCTGCCTGTTATGGTCCAAGACAGAGCAGAATTATAATGGCCTCTGACAACCTGATGTTTGATGTCAAATTCAGCTCTCCCTGTGTTGTGAGCTTGTAGTAAAAAGCATAAACATATGTATACATATCTTCATGTAACATGTGCAGCAAATGTGTGCAGAATCAATGTTTGAATTAGGTCATTTTTGTACAGACGTTGTGCATCTTTGTGGCAGATGCAGCAGAGTGAAACCTCACCTGCTGCCCTGCAACTCCTCCGCTGGATGAATGATTGAAGAGGCAGGGATGTCCAGGCTTCCTGTCACACCAGCTGCTTTCTCATGTTACCATGTTTACCCACATTACATGTAACACCAGCCAGGTGTTTGGGACTAGATTTAACTATTTGGAAAATGCAGCACAACAACACAGAGCTGTAAAATGTTTTATTAATAAAATTTTTAGATATATTCCTAAATTAATGTTCATGAGAGGCACGAGAGGGTTAACGGCAGCTGATCTGTGTGTTGTAAATGGGAAAGAGCTGAATGACTCATCCCCTTTGGACATTAAATCATAGATTATAATTAGAACAAATGCAGCTGCCTGAAGAAAATCTCAGATCACTGAACATCACAGACACAGATGGCACGAGTGTGAGCCAGAGCCTGTTGACAATGAATGACTGGCATTTTTGTGTGTGTTTTAAAAGACTGAATTCTAAGTAAGATGACTCATCCTCTTCTCAGGCTCCTCCCAGGAGATTCACATGAATGGTGAAGTGACTGAAAGAGCAGCACAGTGAGTCCTCTGCCATCTAGTGGCCACAAAAACCCCTAACACATACTGGAGTATAACATTAGGATACACTTTTCTTCCCTTTGCAAAATATCCTGGGAGCACTTTCCATGCACTTAAATAACTCCTTTACAAAATAGATATATGGATTTTAAAGGTCTGACAGGCAACACTTTATTCGTTTTAAACAAAAGCATGAATTTTGCAGTGTTTACAAAAAGAAAGTCAGTTGCTTTCTACATACAGTATCTCAGGCTGTCTCGAGGTGATACAGGCAAAAATCATTTTCACTGACCCAGATCTTCAGGTGTATTCACACTGCTTGAGCAAAGCCCACCATGTTGTTTCCTACATCGAAGGCCGTGTAGAACTGCCGCATGAAAACCTCACCCAGGATCCAGGGACCAGGAGCAAACCCAGTTATACACCCAGACCCAGACTGAGGAGAGAAGAGAGGCAGTAGGTTGGCTTAATCAGCACACATCTTATTTATCAAAAACATAAATTTGCACATTGACTGAATATGGCATACTAAAGGGTTTACAGATTGCAGCTTTAGTGGCAATTAATCATTATTTTACACATTTAAATCAATTATTAATCAGTTAAAATAATATATTCTATCTATTGACACAAAACCAGTAATAGAGCATCCAGAAACTGCTACAGAATTCTTTTCACTGCATTCTTTCTCTATACCTTGATTCATTTTCGATTGCCAGAATAAACTAATTTTGTCTAATATATTGGTCCTGTACCATAAGGGTCTTCTGTTATGCAGCCAAACATCACAGATATAAATGTTGTGGACGAAATAACAGAAACACCTCTGTGAATGCAATTTTTAGTTTATCTAGGTGCACCTAACAAACTGAGTGTATAATCAACAAGTGATTCATCTATTAGCTATACCATCTTCAACCTGTAAAGGGTCACAGGGGGCTGGAGTCTGTTTAGAGACAATTTAGAATCACCAGTCTCTTCTCTTTGCTGAGGCACAAGAGATCTTGCACATATTCTTTAACTTGTTACTTTTGCTTGACTGTACTTCAGTATCATTCTTTAATTGCACGTGTAAACATACTGAGAGTTGATTTATTTTAAGCCATAAATCATTCTGAATATTGCTGAAAGCCACTTTTGGGTTTTGAGATTGTTAAAATCCCTTCTGCTATTGTTTATCCCATCAGAGGAGCTGCAGAACATCCACTACATGTAGATTTTTCATTTCATCTATCTTTCAGACATCAAAGAACTTCTAAAAGAGCTAAGAAGCTAAAACCCCTTTATCAAGGAGGAGGATATACAGCACTAACATCTATCCATCCACTACTATACAACATTTAATCCTCTATAGGCTTGACAGGGGGCTGAAGCCTATCTCTGTTGACTTAGAATGAAGGCACAATGGACAGGTCACAGGGCTACACATAGAAAGACAAACAACCCAGCACACTAACATTCACACCTATGGACAATCTAGAATCACCAATTAACTTCAGCATGTCTTTGGACTGTGAGAGGAAGCCGGAGCACCCGGCAAAAACCCACACTGCACAGGGAGAGCATGCAAACTCACACAGAAAGACCCCATGACCTTCAAGGTGACAGTGCTAACCACTGTATCACCATGCCACTCATACCAGAATCAAAAGATGATAAATAACATTTATGTCCGATGTGGATTGTACTTAGGATAAAGTATTAAAGAAAAGTATCTATTTTCACTTTATGCCATATTCAAATCAACTGTAACTTTCCTGAAATGATAATATTCTTTTCAGATGACATTGATCGCATAATGTTTTGAAAAGGAATACGTTTGGTTGCTGTAAGGTTTGTCTCTTATGCCAGGTCAGATGACGGTTAACTATGCTTTATATCACACTATACTTGAAACACAAACCTTCATGATGTAGGCTGATGGAGGAAGAGAGAAGCTGTAGCCGTTTATATTGAAGACAATATCTGGCAACAGATTTTTGTTGGCGCAACTGACAGCAGCCTGTGAGACAAATAAACAACATGTTAAACCCAGAACTGTGAATTTAACATCTTTAATGTTTTGCTCACTAACAGGAAACAGACTCACGGTGCCATACTGGTCTGAGATGGCTCCCAACCAGCCATTGATGTTGCTGATGTCTTCACCTGAACCGATGATTACAGAAGTACCAGAGTCAACCACTGCCTCACAACTCCCAGCACAGGCAACAGTGTTCCCATAGATGGTGATACTGCAGCAGACAGAAAGAATCAGTCAAATAAATCTGTTACCCAAATAAGGCACTTGAAGTTGCTATTTTGTTTAAAATGCAAGTTAGATTCTGAACATTTATGGTAAAAATAAAACTACCTTTGTATTCGGATGTTCCAAAAGTTAGTGGCATGATATAGAGGGATCCATTTAATGCTTCCAGTGTAATATGAAGAATCTGTTCCTCCCAGAATTAACATGCTGCCCTCTACAGAACTGGAGCCACAAGAAAATAAGCATAGCAAAACATCCATTTCAGAGAGCACAATTTCTAGTTTTATGACTCCAATAAGGTCTCACCTGCTCAGGTACATGGAGAACATGTTCTGGGAGATTTTTCCCTGGTTCCACATGTCATCAAGTAAAGTTGTGCTTCCGTCGAGAGACACACTTGAAAAGGCAAGTCCGACAACCCCGTCCCAGGGCACAGACCACAGGAAAATGGCCTCTGTTTCAGTGAGGCCAAACATCTGGTGCTCCACATAGAGATCACTTATCTGTCAGCAGAATAAATGTTTTTAGGTTCAAACTGTAAGATGCCAAAAAGGGAACACAACGCAAAGCCCGGTATCTGTGATTATGTGCTGCATGGAGAATGTCCTGAAGTGTTGAAGTTTAATTCTCACCTTTATGGTGTCATATCCGGTGCTCCCTGATGCAAACCCACTGTTGTAACGGATCTGGAAAGGCTTTGAGCCGGCCTGAAAAGTGGAAGATGCTGAGCTGTTGAATTTTAAGTGACTGGCTGAGGACAGAAAGAGAAAGAGTGCGGTAGAGCAGAGCAAGAGACAAAACAGATGAGAGAGTAAACCTCATTACTACTGACTTTATACACAAAGACATCTCCTGCCTCACAGAAGCAACAATGAGGTACTTTCTTCATTGGTTGACCTCCTTATTGTTTTCTCAATTAATCCTAACTGCTTAGTCAAACACTTGTCCTGACATTAGGGAGGATTTCAGCTGGAAACAAAACAGCTGAAAATGCTGGTGTCATGTTTGCCTGCTACCTATACAGGATCCTCACTTTACTTAATGATCCTGAACATGAACCATCATCATTATACCTACCACAAGAAGAACCGGTGCATCTCACAGAAGGAACCCAAAGATCAGAGGAGCCGGTGTCGAAGAGAACTTTGAAGAACTGAGGCGGAGTCCCAATGCCGATCATTCCACAGTACGTTATCTGCTCACAGAACAAGGTCATTTCTTAGACATCAACATCAAGGATTGGGAACATTCACAAACCTTAAATCAACCACATAATTGGTTGATGTGATCATACATAACCCCAGAAAAGACCAAAAAATTCAATAGTGCTGTACCTGATGCTTTTATTCAGTGTTTAGAGGGGGGAAAGGCTGTGTACTCAGATAAAAACACTTCTGGTAAGCAGTGAAAGAGTGTGTTTAGGATATATTTTTCATACAAATACTACTACACCTTAAGCTAGGTTTACACTGATCAGCCCCAACATTATGACCACTGACAGGTGAAGTGAATAACATTGATCATATTGGTACTATGTGGTGTTCTGCTGGAAAACCTTGGATTTTAACATCCGTGTTGATGAGACTTAGACACCCAAATAAACATTGTCCCAGAACAAGCACACTCCCTCATGCAAATGGAAATCCCAAATGTCACTGGCCTATCCCCACAGGAAAATGCACCCCACCATATGGCAAAAACATCAAACCATCAGGAACATCTTGAGGAACATGACAGTCGCCCAAGATGTTGATTTGATCTCCAAACTTCCTAGACCCCATTCTGATCAAGCATCAACAGGATGCAGTGGAACAAGTTTGATTGACAGAGGCCCCACTGCACAAGCCAGAGTACCCAAAGGATCCACTGCCAATGTCCTGGTGCCAGACCCCATAGGACACCCTGAGAGGTCCTTTTGTCCATGCCCAATGGTTCAGAGCATTTTTGACCATAGAAGGGGGACCAACACAA
>OMNN01084153.1:0-35698 GCA_900302755.1 Chromis chromis | reverse complement strand
TAATAATCTTCATCATTTTCAAATCCTTTATATATATAACCTTTCTTCCAAATGACCAACATCTGTAAAATAATTAGATTTTTGCTCATTTAAATGCAGTAATTTTTCTGATTTTATTGGATATTATTTGTAATTTTACAAAACAGGGAAAATCTGTAAAATAAGAATATTTTCCCCAAAAATTAAGACTAAACATCGATATATTATGTTTGTCTTTTCTATTTTTGCCGGTGATCTTTGGCGGCTGGAGTCGGACTGTGTGTGTTTGTGTGTGTTTGTGTGTGTTTGTGTGTGTTTGCTGTGTGTGTTCTGGTCCATGTGTGTTTGTTGGGGCTCGTATGGCGACGCATAAGGACAATAATCTGTTTAAGCATCTGTGTCTCAGAAGGACACTTAGGATTTCCCACCAGGCCTGCACACACCGACACACACTGACACACACACACTAACACACACCAACACACACACCAACACACACTGACACACAGCCCAACCATGCTCAGACACTGGAGCTAATCTCTGCTGAATTTAAAAGGCTCATGATGCGACTCCAGCAGGAGCTGATGGAGCTGCTGGTGGAGACGTGGGAATAATTACAGCTGGAGTTATTCTGATGATGGGAAACATATTTAATGCTATAAATAACATGAAAACACGTCAGTCAGGTTAAGTTTTATTTAGATATCCAGTGTCACCAACTGATTTCAACCACAGCAGCCTTTAAGCTTCACTGTGTCTCCTAGAAATGATGTTTTTTAACTAAACTGTTCGTTTATTGAGCAAAATACTGACATATATTGAAAATAATGTATTTTTTCTGGCTAAATATTCAATCCTGCAGCACAACATCCACTGAGAATCAATCTTCTTTAGCTTGTTTTCTCAAATTAAAACCTCTTCCCACAAATCTTTAAAGGCGGGACGGTAACAGTAACCGGACGTTACCGTAAAACAGAGGATTAAAAACCGCGTCGTTCATCACAATCCTGACAATCAGCTTCCTCCGGTGAACTCAGGAACACTTTACCGACCCAAATCTGATTAGGTGGAGATGTAAAAAGGTTCAGGGCCGACTCGAGGAAAACCACAGACGGTTTTAGCTCAGAGGACTTTATGTTTTAAAGTTAAGATGTTGAAGAATGTGTTGGATGAATGAGGGGGTTTGGTTTTTATCTGATCCAGTCCATCATTTAACATTAAAGATCTGCTGAATCATTTTCTTAATGAAGTTAAACAATTAAAAGTTTTTACAATCAATCCAGTGTTTCACATCTGCAAGGCATGAAGAAGAAGAAAACAGCATTTCTGTCTCCAGGTTAATCTTTAACCCTTTAAGACCTGAGCCTCAAAACGTCCTCCTGGTCTTTTTTTTCTTATTCTGATTAGAAAAGGGTCAGAAAATGTCCTGTGAGTGCTGGAGCCTATTTATCAGAAGAAACTTTCAATATATGGCAGTTATTTATGATTTACTGCCTATTACAAGAGTTACGGTAATTTTACCGTAATTTCATCCAGTGGATTCCTGGGGGGGCACGAATGAAATTACCGTAATGACAATGTCGTTGCACTTTACAGCCAATATGGTGTCATTACGGTAATTTTACGGTAATTTCATCCAGCGGATTCCTGGGGGGGCACGAATGAAATTACCATAATGACACCATATTGGCTATAAAGCGCAACGCCTCAGCTTTCAGGAACTGTTTGATTTTTTTCCGATAGCACAAACGGTGACATAATTACAGTATTCCAAAGTGCACTTGCCCAATTGTGTTGCTGATGATGCACCAGGACTTAAAGGTGTTAAAGCTGATGTCTTTTGCATGTCCCACTAAAAGCTTACATGGCTTTCAATGCACATCTTGTTTCCAAAAGTAGGAGTGAGGCAGTTAACAGAGCAATAAAAATTTAGTTTGAGTTTAATATTTACGATACATTTTTGAATTTTTTGTAAGACTGGAACATCGAACTATCCTTAAAATTTCCCTCAGTGTTGTAGCATCGCTCTGGCAGGTGCTGTTGTCTGTAGCTCTGTTTTTCATTATGAATCAGCAGTCCACAGACCCTCATGTGCAAACAAAGCTGCAGTAAAATATGATGAAAACAACAAACATATGGTGATAGTTTCCATAGTCAGACAGGCTACAGTACTTCAAGAAGTGCACCAACTTCTTTGAAGCCGCTTGTATGATTGAATGAATGTAAAATCTTTGTAAGACGTGACAGATATGAAATCCTTATGTGTTTGAATGTCCATTCACTGGTGACTGATGAGTCTATAGCCTGGAGTATGATAAAGTTTGGTTTTATGCTTCTCTTGTGTTGGTTTCAAGAGGTTCCAAGCAGCAGCATGAGCTCATTCTGTGTGTCCCTGTGCGTAGGCGTGTGTGTGTGTGTGTGTTTAATGTCTCAAGTTACCGTTGTGTTTGCGTCGTCTGAGCTGGCAGGGTTCTGTATAGCTGTGGGATCTTGTGGTTGATGAGAGGACCCAGAGCTTCTTTCAGTTTATTGTAGTTCCTCTCCAGCTCTCTGTGGTACTCCTTCTGATCTGGTCCAATGAGGGCTTTATTCTTCCTCAGGGCATCCTCACACCTGTGCGAAAAATAGCAGGGGGAAGACGCAGGGAGTTGGGATTTGTTTTTATTAGTTACACAGCGGTCTGTCTGAGTCGCGGAGTGTGTCATCACCTCTTAGAGAAGTCTTTAAAGCAGAGGCGCAGTTTGTTGTGATGGCGGAACAGTTTTGGGTCATCGGGAATGTCGGAGAGAAAGACCTGCGCCACCTCGAGGGGGCCCTGTGAAGGGGGGACAGACTGTTACATATCTGCTAAGGAATGTCTATCTCCATTTGAAACACTGACACAGACATGAAGCCCCACTTTGATGGAATTAATATATACAGGGTGACGTTATTAAAGCCTTGTGGTTATAAATGCTATGAATGATCAGTTGCAATTTGCACCTGGTTGACAGTGGTGCCCACACAGCCCTGCAGCACCATTTGCAGCATCTTAGAGTCTGCAGGGTCTTGGTTTGTGGCAAAGGCGAGCTCCTGAGTCTTCTTCTGCATGTCTTCAATTGCCACCTCCATTGGGACAAGAATGATCTGGAGAACCAAACACAACATGATGACAACATGCGGTGTGTTCATGTAACATCAGATCCCTCCAGAACCGACACCCACCTCCTCCTTCTGCAGAACGTTGATGCGTGTCTTGATGTAAGGGAAGGCATGAGATGTTGTCAGGATGGTTTTGCGTTTATACTGCTCATGCAGGTCGCCGTGTGCACGCCCATCCAGGGTGAAGGGAGTACAGTACATGAAGGTGCGCAGGTTGTAGTTCTTATCAAAGTAGGTGATTCTTTCCTTCAGCTCATACGTGTCGAAGAAGGGCTCGACGTAGGTGATCTGGAGGTAGGCCTGAAACAGTCATCAGTACAGTTATGTTTTCCAAGCTCTGTACTGTTTTTCTACTAGTCACAAATGCACACATCACATTACCTTGTTGGGATCCAGTTTGTTTTTGTCAACTGGGTTGGAGTCCTTGATAATTTCAACCATCCCCTCCCCAAACCTCACAGAGTAGAACTCCTGTGTACCAAAGAGATTCATCTTTAGACATATGTTTCTCATAAATCACCGAAGACGTTTTTATAAGCATCATGACGAGTTAACGTGCCTCAAGTCTGTGGGAGATCTCAGCTAATTTGGTGATTGATGGCTCCTTGTAGACGAACTCTTGCTCGTCCAGGTCTCCAAACTGACAGCCGTAGAAACCGACGCGAAAATAGGTCCCAAACATTCTCTACACACTAATCACAGGGTGAAAGAGTGCAGAAGTTAAGTGAAATAAAATCAGCTGACATAGAGCGTATGTGTTAATAGGACAAAACTAGAAAATGAAATGAAGTTGATGGAATGTGGAATCATTTTTTCAAACTTTACACAGTGATCCTTGTTTTTTTTAACAGATGAAAATACCAAAATGAAAGGTCTCTTTTTATTGGATGAAAACAACTGAATATTCAGAAATGGAAGAAAAAATGCTCTAGGAAAAAAAAGTTAAAATGTATATTTAGGCTGAAATATAGTTTTGCCACAGTAGGAGTGCAGCAAAAAGGAATGGAAACTGTTGCAATCGTGGTTCAACTCAACTATGTCCAAGTGTAAAAAGAGTTTCACTCACCAGTGACATGTCATTGACACAGGAGCAGAGAAGAAAATAAGGCATGGGGAAGAAGAAAAACATCGTCAGTATAAATAGAAATACTTTCTGAATTAGTTTTATCTTAAATGTCAAATTAGCTTGTTACCTCCCATCCTGAACTCTGGAAAAGTAAAGAAAGGAAGCACATGAGAAGGAAATCAGGATAAAGTTCATTTTCTCATCAACACCCTTGTTATTTGCTGGTGACTTTAGGATCAAACTGTCAACTCACTTGGTTGTAGACTTTGTTGAAGGCATCCTGTAGTTTTCCATGGACAGTAGCTAGCTTTTTGAAGTCTCTGTTGGCTTCATGGATGGGCAGCAGAATCTTGTACACTTCATTTATAGCCTCATACATGGCAGCCTGTGGTTACAGCACAATGGGACACCAGTTTTACACATACCACTCGATCACATAAACCTCCCTCGGCCATGTTAATGCTGAAACCTTGTGTTGTGTTAGCATGAAGACTTGTCACCATGTCGTCAGAGAATGTGACTCGTACCATGTTAAAGGAGGCAGCTGCTTGCTCCAAGAGGCCCACCAGGCCAGACTCGCTGAAATACTTCCCAGCACAAATGCCCTCCTCCTCTGGAGACAGCACGTCATCGGACACTGCTGACTCCTCTAATATGTTGGATGAAATATGCTGTGGGAGAAACAGAGAAGTCAGAATGAGCAAATAATGTTTCAATTGTTAACTTGTATTGTTTAAGTAGAATGAGTCACTAAATTAAACAGCATGCACTGACCTGGAATGTGACACAACCGATTGGCAGGTAGCGGCAGTCCTCCAGCATGTTTAGGTATTCTGCCACCAGGGCTGCACTGTGGACCAGGCAGTGGGCAGCCTCAGCATGGTTCCCTCGCTCTGAGTGTTTCCCCGCCATGTTCTGAAGCCACGTCAGGCGCAAGTCAGGCGAGTTCTGGTAGCCCTTGGCAATCCTGAAACAGAAAAAATTTCAACTTCTATTTGTGGCACTTTATTTTTGTTTGCCAGCCACATTGATGGGCATCCCAGTACCTGTACATCAGGTCAAGGAGCATCTCTGGATCCTGCTGATGCTCTTTCATCTTCACAGTGTCGGTAAGAATCATATGCAGGTTGAACACCAGATCCTGGACCTGCAATTTCAAATATGCATACACCACATCAGAAAAGTCTTGTAGAAACTCCAGATCTGGATATTGTAAACAGTATTATGGTTGTTACGAACCTGTTCTGGGAAAGGTGTGTCACGCAGCTCTAGGTCCTCTTCAGCGTATGTCAAGATCGTCTTGAGAGACCGACGAAGATGCTCCTCATTAAAGTTCTGAGATGTTCCCACCAGCGAGGACAGAGACATGGTGACCTGCATCTTCACTCGTGCAAAGTTCTGGCACAAGACCAAAAACAGAACCCACCGTGACTTACAACATCATTATAGCCTCGACTCCACTAACACCCCGTGTGTGTTTGTTTTGCTGGCATGTCCCTAAGCTATGCGAGAACATCAAAATGCAATTTACAGAAAATGCAAAACAATGTGTTAACCTACATTTCCAATCTCAAAGTTCTGTCTCATGAGCAGGTAAAGAGAGGCTGAGGCGTGACTTCTGACAGAACTGACACTACTGCTGCAGTGACGCAGGAGACGCAGGCACAGGTCTGCACAAAGCTCAGTGTCCTCTTCAAACAGCATCTCTGGGAACTGCACACAAAAACACACTTTCACTTTATAGAAGTTCACTCCTAACAACAAAGACATTAAATATAATATACTATATTTTACTTAAAAATCTTCTTTTGCATAACAATAAAACACAGACACAATCAGAATTAAGAAAAGACATTAAGAAATATTCATTTTGTTTTTGTTTGAAACAGGATTATTATGCAAAACAACGATTACAAGTCAAGAGAAAAATTACTTTTTTAATTATAATGTGTTGCTAATAGTTCAAGCTGATTTTATATTTCATTGTTTAAAAAAAAGAAAATAAACCAAAGATCTGGGAACACGTGATGCTAATGTAAACACTACTGTATCTGTACTCGCCTTGAAAACTAGAGCTCTCTGTGTAGTGAAGCAATGCTGCAGAAAGAGGGCGCTCTGGTTGCCTGCCATGCTGTGGAGAAGCACTCTCAGCACCCCGCCTAAAACACTTTCCTTCAACTCTGATGCGACCACAGTCTGAAAGAGGACAGAGACAAAGTACAGCGAGGGAATTCTCCACAAAAGGACAGTTTTGTGCATCAGGAATTATTTTACCTTGACTATAATTTCCAGCGTGTCCAGTACAATCAGAGAGGCCTCAGTAGCCAAGTTTCCATCCACGACAGACTCCTGCTCCACCTCAGCCTTAGTCCTGCAAGTGTTATTTTAAACGCAACAGTGTTATACATATGCATGATTTAAAATCTAATGCAGAAATCTATGAGTGTCTTTCTGTATTGTGCGCACATCAGGTAAATCTTTAGTGTGACACTGCTTTGTTAATGTCATTAATGTAAAGGACATACTTGTCGACTCTGTCTGTGTTTTGTCTCCAGTGAGTGACGTTCTTTCTCCACCTAACATTCTCCTGGCTGCCATAAGGACTCCTTTCTGTGAATGTTAACACATTTCCATAAACACCTCCCATATTAACAGCTACACACACACAAACACTACTGAGCTGTCACACTACTTACCCCTGCAGCGACGAACCATCTCCTGACGCGCTCCGATGGTGCCCAGTATGGCTTCCTCCAGTCGGGCCTTCATGTCCTGAGACTTTTTAAATGTCAGGCTGTTGATTCTCTCCAGAGCCTTTTTCCCCTATAGCAGCCAGCAATGTATTAAGTAAATAAACAGAGGGAAGTGTGTGTTCAAATTAGTAATAAACTATGTGATGGATTGACAATAAAAACTAAACTAACTGAGCAGTAAGGCATTCTAGAAATGCTGTAGAAACAAACACACACAAACCTGCCCAATGCTGCATTACTGATGACTACAGTAAACTTTTGTGAAAAAACTGCAGACATGTAGTGCTGTGCAAATGAGAATGCAAATTACATTCGTAAAACAGACATGAAGTCTGAAGTTAAAGTGCCTGAGTGTAGAATGCATTACATATAATATATCATACAGGCCTTTCTGTTGCAGAAATGCTGGCAACATCAGCATTACTGGACTGACATAGCTCAAGTTTGTGCTGCCACTCGTCATCATTATTTTTGCATTAAAGACTTGCATTAAAGTTTCTGTGCAAAAGCTAATAATGAAATGAATAGTTTTGATTTAATAATTAAATTCATGCAAATTACAGTAAACTAACGAAAAAAAAACTTAATATAATCAATATTTGCTGTGACCAAAAAAATGATTTAGGGAATTTGGTATCTCCCTGATTGTATTGTGATGATGCAACAGTGATGAAAGACTCTTAGCAGTGACAGTGCCTAGTTATTGTACCTTGTATTCAAAGCAGGAGACACAGAGATGCAGCAGATCCAGCAGGCGGTTGATTTGCAGAACAGACAAATCAGACACCCATCGCTCCAGGAGAGCTGCATCTGCATTCTTCAGCACCCACAGGAAACACACCAGCAGAGTCCTGCTGCACTCAGCAGACAGAGAGCTAGACTGGCGCCCGGCCTGGTGAAGACAAACATACAAACTCAGTGCCAGTCTTGTAATCTGCTTCAGTATGGAACAAAATGGCTGTTTAGACAAAGTTGAAAAGATAATGGACAGAGAGCCACCTACAGGCTAACATGAGCAGTTGTACTTCTCAGAAAACAACAACATGGGAATAATGCAAATGTGTGTGTGTGGCGTGATCGTCTGTCATACTGAGGCAGCCACCTCCCACACAGAGGCCGATCTGTGACCTGTCAGTCTGTAGGGCCCAGGGGAACGGTCTGACCCTTGCTGCTATCACTTACCACTGTGGGTAGTGCAAATGGGTTGGCTTTGGCATGCGGCAAAGGGGAGCCTGCAATTGCCATGGCAACAGACTGACTGATAGTGTTGCTACCGTCTGGGTCAGCATCGTCAGCGTGGGCGGAGGCATGGCGGACCCGAGCAGGCGAGGAGTCTTCAAAGAAATAAGACAAAGACTCTCAGGTACAATAATACTGGAAATAGAACAATGTTGTGGAGGTGGGAAACTCTATTAGTGGTTGTTATACTGCTGACCAGAGAAGTCGTGAAGATGATGCAACGTCTCCATGACGACGGGGATGAGGGGCAGGTAAAGCTGAGCAACGTGGGCTCTGACCTGAGGGTCTCTGTAGCGAGGGTCTGCATCGTGGCTACACAGCAGGGAGTGAACTGCACTAATGGCCTTTTTATGAAGGAAGAAAACCCTGTGGGTAATAAACAAGTGTGTCAGGCATCTGTGGTGTAGTTCTCACTGAACACATATACTTTATACTATACGCCATTTCATGTTAAAATAAATAAATCTGTGATATATATGCGACTACAAAGAACCCACCCTTCACCATCTGGATCGAGGATGAGAGAGAGCTCAGTAAGCAGCAGGCCAGAAAGGAAGTGCTGGTGGCGAAAAGGGACGGAGAGCTCAAACATGGTGGCCACACCCTGGTCTTGAACCACACTGGAAAATGCTGAACTCTGGATACAACAAGAGATAGTAAAGATGAGACAGAAGGAGATGAAAATATAATGCAAGAGCAGTTTAAATTAATGTTGAGCACTGATGTGTATGTACTGATGCATTTGCATGGATATACAATCACAGTGGGTGTATGCATTGATATCTGTGTAAGGCAGTGGTTCTCAACTGGTGGGTCGGGACCCAAAAGTGGGTCACGAAGCCATTTTTAGAGGGTCGCAGAAGCATGCCCCAGAAATATGCCCAAAACTTGGCAAAAGTGTCCAAATAAACCAAAATGTGCTCAGAATCTGTCAAAATGGGACAAAAATATGCCCAAAACTTGGCAAAAGTGTCCAAATAAACCAAAATGAGCAAAAAGATAAGCCAAAATTTTCCCAAGTTGTATCAAAATGCGTTGAGACTACACCCAGATAAACCTTAATTTATTAACAGGAACAGCAAACTTCAACAATTAGGGTCGCGACCGTTATTAATAGAGACATAGTGGGTCCTGAGGCTGGACCAGTTGAGAACCACTGGTGTAAGGGACATTTATAGGTTGTATATTTTGTACTATTGATTGCATTAGTTACATTAGTGTTGACTGCAGATCACTGTGTCAGTACAATACAATACTAACATCTGTCTTTATGTGAGATTATTATTTTTCTACGTCCCGGAAAAATTATTACGTTAGACTGAGCTAACTCAATTCTATCAGATTTTCCAGCCTGTTCAATTACCTGTGAGGTGGTGGAAGAGGTGGAGGGGGAGGGGGAAGCTGGAGGGCTCAGAGTTGAGCAGGGTAAGTTGAGGATGACATAATGCTCGTGGCTGCAGACAATACGAGTGAAATCCATCCTCAGGGCATTCAGGGAACTGGGATTTTGGGCTGTGTGAAGCTTGTTGGCAATCTGTTGAACACACAAGTTTGTAGAAGACACCGTGAATGGAAGCACTGGACTGTTACAGGAGATTACAAGAAAACGGAGAGAAGAGCAACGGGCCACCTGTTTATAGTAGGAGCGGATGAGGTTGAACACAAAGCCCCGGTCCATGAGAGACAGCAGGTCATTCAGGAAGAAGGCCAGACTGCTATTTAACCTCTCCACAAGCTCCACATCCTGAGAGGGAAAGAGAGGAATAATTCATGTGAGAACGAGAGCATTAGGAAGAAAGACAACATACATGATACAATAGAAACTAAAATATTAAAAGAATAGTACAAATTCCAGTATAATAGGTTATTTGAATCACACTCAAGCTTACGGTAAGAGATAAGCCAACTTTCTATTAAGAAACTGACACAATTGCCATTTTTTATTAGTCGGTAAACTCAATTCATTGTTTAAAAGAATTAACTACCAGCTGTTAATTTCTTGAATGTGGTGTAACGTTGAGGACTCTGTACCTTGTGGTATCGGCCGGCTATGTCTGCGCTGATGGCACACACAAGTGCAGCGATGTCGTCCACAAAGCGGTCGGGGAAACGTTGACGCCTGGCAACTTCCATTTTCGATGTCAGGAATAAGTGATGGGTCATGCTCTTTGTCTGTAGGGGTGGCAGTAAATAAGAAAACATTGTTACTTCATTAAAATGTGGCCCTTCCTGCTATAATAGTGGTTCTTACAGTATGTGTGTTTTGAGGTGTAATTTGGCCGTATTGTATATAGACTTTTTAGATTTAGACCATTTAGAAAGCAGTGAAAATCACTGTAAAATTACAAAAGCATACTGACCATGAGCTGGAAGAAAAACCAAGCCTGCTGCAGCGCTGCTTCCCTCACTGTGCTGGTGCTGACCACCCACTGTAATGCCAGCTCCTCGTGGAGCAGCTAGACATGAACCAACACAGAGCAAGTTTTAGCTCACATAAGGAAACCATTTCAGAAACAAGATGGGCTATTAAGATTAAAATGGTGTGCGTTTGTTTTCACAGGCAGTAAGTGTAACTGTGGTTTCTGAAGTGGAAATGTTGGATATTTATTCAGGCCTTGGATACTTACTGACAGAAATCATAATTGAATCACTGATAGCAATAATAAAAGTAACAATCTAATCATTACCTAAGCCACAGATTTAGTGTTGATACCTTTAGATAAAAAAAAAATCTTCTAAGAAACTGTTACAGGTGGCAGTTTTTACACCATCTCACATATAAACACTGTTGTTAAAATGACACGAATGACGATGAATGTTAATGAAAGTTGCTGAATGTTAGGACACCAAAATGTGTTAGTTTGTCATCAGGAATGTCATCTTTACAGTTTTACAGGAGATGCCAGTTTTACCTTCTTTGCAATCTGCCTTGTGGGAACTGAAAAAGAGGCCACGCTGTCCAGAAAGGCAGACATGCGATTGCAGCCGCGGTCGTTTGCCTGACATGGAGTGATTGTGAGGTGAACACAGAGACATGAGGACAAAGTGACGTGAAAATGGATGAATGGAAACGGGTGGTTGGCCAGAGAACGTTCTATGAACTCTGAGTGTAAGGCTGGAAAGTAATCTAACAAGCTCGAGGAAGAGCCTGTGTCACTCAAACACCATAGATGTGGGCCTGTTAGGCAGCAGAGAGAGAGAATGGAAGGATGGACAAGGAGCAGTCATGGATAAAAAGGTGAGTAGTTGGGATTAGGGTAGCAGAGTGAGAGGCAGACAGACATAGATACATGCCCTGAGAACTGAGGTGAGAAATGACCCAGGAGAGCTGATCAAAGGTGGTGCGGGATGGAGGTGGAGGAGGTGAAGGTGAGGAGAAGGCGGAAGGATTTGGCACCTGCTTGAGCTCACAGCTGGAGTTGGGGTTCCGGCGTAGCACAGATCTGGAGCCCCCAGGGGCATAAGCAGAGTTTACCCAGGAGTGGGAGCGGTCAATGCCCTGCCATAAGCCACCAGAGATACACACAACACACACACACACAAACAAAGTGTGGCAAGAGGCAAGGGCACAGTGAGTAAAGGAAGGGTAATTACCGCACAAGATCAGGAGACATAAAAATAAGGGACAAGAAAAGTAAGGAAGAAAAGAAAGCAGGGGAGGGGAGAATAAAGGACTGGAGGTACTATATGAAACACAAGGGACAGAGGCACAAAGCATAATTGAATTGTTGACTAAGCAGTGTGATTAACTGGAGCAGAGGTCTCAGTCAGCCAGAGCTTATTGAATCTGCTGTGAAGATTCAAGATACTATTATTACAACAAAATAACACAGGAACATTGGCTAAACAGAAACTGGAAATATGGCACAATAATGAAAACATGAAAATACAGACTTGTTCATTTTGTGTTGCTAGACGCAAAATGATAATATTATTTTTAACAACACCTTCAATTCTAGATAAAATTAAAGGAGACAATTTGAAAATAAAATAAATGCCCAAATGAAGCAACAGTTGAAAACACAAGTTAGAACCAAAAACAGTGGTGCAAATTCCTCACAGAACATAAGAAGACGACCAAGAGACTGCACAACTTTAAGAACTGTAAAGCTGAATAGAAGCATTTAACCACTTTCATCCCTATTAAAAGGACTTGGACAGGACAAGTACAACTCACCTTGCTTCCTATGATTCTTTGCACCTCTTCGTCAGGAGAAACTGGGGTGCTTGCCAGGTCGGGGTTAGAGTTGCTAATGCTCTTCGAACGGGCCAAGTGGAGGCTGCTTGGGCGGGCTGTAGCCCTCGATAAGGTAGCGAACTGCATAGGCATCTCATAGGACTGGGCGCCTGCTATTAATGGAGAAAGAAGGAACAGAGATGTGAGCAAATAAACAGACATGTCCAATAAAATGACTGAATGCCTGTTTTTGCTGCTTATGGTCCGCAAGATGTACATTTTAGTCTACTGACTCACCTGTCAGGGGCACTGCAGGTTCAGCAGTGGGCAGGCGGAGGCAGTAATGGATGTAGGATGCCAGCAGGTTGTTGCGGCCGTGCTGGTCTTGGTTTCCCTCCAGGTTTTTGTGGATCTGGTTGACCAGCAAAGCCATTGCTTCAAAGGCAGCCCGGCCCAGGTTCACTGTCGATAAATTGAGAGTGAGAGTGACAAAATGCAGAAGTTAAAACAGCTTAATCATAATGCTTTTCCACAAAACTAATGCAATTTTCTGTCAAAATTAGCATGAAGCATATCTGATGCCCTGATACGTGTCACTGAAGTTGAAAACTCTTGGGTGTACATTAAGATGCAAGAAAGTAAATACTACTATACATAGCCTACTCACCAATTTGGCCTGCAATGACTGGAGGATAGACGATGAGCTGAATGAGTTTGTTGAGCAGCTGATGCAAAAACCTGACACAGGTATCTAGCAGAGCTCCTCTCAGTGCAGCCATGCTGGCCTTCAGCTCCCCCTCCATGTTTGCCTCCGTTATGATGACGTCCTTAAGACGGAAAGGGAAGGAGTACTCCTCCAGTACATACACTAGAGTGAAGAACTTATCCAGGTGGGGGTCCTAGACATAAAATCACAATGTTAATGTAAGTACCAGAGATGGTTGAACTTTGGCAGCACAGTTTTCACATGGTTGAAATTCCAGAAGACTTTTAAGGCACGATCCAGGGTCTCTGTGATTTTCTACATATAAAATGTCACAATTCACTGCTTACAATATGTTGTATGTAGGCCTCCAAAACTGTGAAACACTACTGCATAGTAAAAATATAGATAAAA
The DNA here is from genome assembly GCA_900302755.1 of Chromis chromis. Taxonomy (NCBI): domain Eukaryota; kingdom Metazoa; phylum Chordata; class Actinopteri; family Pomacentridae; genus Chromis; species Chromis chromis. The sequence continues at coordinate 22,226 of OMNN01084153.1, read as the reverse complement.
TATTTCTGAGTTGTCAATTTGCTCCATAGTTTTGTTTTCTTCCCACAAAACAACTCTGTGTATTTCTGTTCATTTGACATAAAACTGCAAATCCTGATGTTTTTGTTCTGATTACCAAACATCTCCCAGTGACACTAAACTAATACCAACACGGGCCTTTATTTCTAGGAATAAAAAGCACATGAAAAACAAAAAAGGTCAGTAGAAAAACAATATTTACATACCTGAGTGTGAACCGAGGAGGCCGCTGTCACCTCGACATTGAACACTCCTTTGTGATTATCCACCCACTTCATGCCTGGGAGCTGAACCTGCCACAAAGTGACGTCCAACTCATTTAACACTCAGTCACATCACAAAGGAATAGGCGATGGCAGGCAAACTGATATTCACACATTCTTTCTTTAAACACACTTACGTCAGGGGTGAGCACAGAGTAGCTAGGTGGAGGCTTTTCCACAGAGACAGGCAGACTGAAGGAGCCGGCGCGTAGTCGGCCGTGCTGCATCAAAGGGATCCACTGCAGGCAGAAAGGGAGACACGCGATCTCTTACAGATGGCAAGACAACAGAAAAGAGCGATCAAACAAGTCAGTGTGTGGGTGAAAGTATTAAACGCGAGCCAGCTGAAGGAGAGTACTCACAGTGTAGCCCACAGGGGTCTCCAGAGGAGTGTTCTGTTTGGGTTGGCAGCTGATGTGGTAGAAGGTGAACAGCAGATGGTGGTTGTCTGTCAGATTGGCAGGAATCTTCATCTTCATCTCCTCATAGAACTCAGGAGACCTTATGAGCAAGAGTTAAACGTAGTGTTCAAGAAAGGCAATGTGAATGAAAAGAAACAGAGTCAAGCGGAGGGTGAATTAAGGGTGATTAAACCTTACTTGTTATGGTAGATTACAGGAGTATAGGCTTCTTTTATGAACTCGGCACAACTCGACTTTCCAAAGATGACCTGGTTAAAATGGAGAAGCATCAATGTAGTTATCAACGACCAATAGGAGGAACTCCTGACATCACCATATTCACTGCAATCACCGTCATTGTTTTTAGTGTCTGATTACACTTTTTTAAAGCTGTGCAGACTTTTCAGCCCCAAATTCTTTTCAAACCTAAAAAGTTAAATAAGCAATCAACGTTGAAATTCTTACCTATGTTAATAACTTCAACAGCCATTACTCATAGGCTTATTACTTTATTGAACTTTTACATTCTAATGCAATTTGCATCTTTAACGTTAAGACATTTTACACGGGACAACAATTTCAAAGTGATACTCTGACCCTCATCACACACAAGCAGTTAATTTAACCATGCTTTGGCAAAACTATTAGCATTTGGAAAATATGGGGCTTATGAATGATGAAAGATTACGCTGGATTAGTGGTCTGAACCGTTTCTCTGGACATTTTGATAATTCTTCGCCCAGGAGTTGCCACTATTGGAACTATTTTCACTAATTTAATACAACCACAGGCATGTAAAACAAGAAGCAAAGTATATGTTTTTCTGCCCACCAGTTTTACAGGGAGGAAGTGTTTGATACACCAGGTGCTATATAGCGAGCATCAGCCATATGATATTGAGTAAACAAAAATAAATCAGAGCTATAACATGAAAGATATGCTGTAGCTCACTACATATAACTACATTTTTCTTTTTTGCTGCTCAAAAAATATGCCCCTTTGAAGTTTATTCTTCCGAATGGATATCATATAGAATTTCAGTGCCTCAAGCTGTTCTTTGTGGCTGGGATTTCATTTTCCTGAGAACACTGCAGTCAGGTCACTTGGTTATCTTTCACAGTAACTCACTGGTAAAGCTTGACTGGGGTCCTCTCCTGCCATGAACTGAACTTTCACAGCGATGTTCCTCACTGAGCCCTGACGACTGCTGAAGTTCAGACTTTGTGGGTAAACATAGAGCAGGTTTCTGAGAGGAAAGGTTAGAGAGGGAGAAAGAAAGAAAGACAATAAGGGTAGAATTTAAATAAATGCAGAGCTATGAGGGACCTTTGTGTGACAGTATATTATCCCGATTCTTGATATGTGGTCAACATTTGTCTACAACAGCACGTAATACTGCATCAATCGTTACCGACAACCTACAAAAACATAAAGGAATTTTATTGACAGAGACGGAAAAGATGATGAGACCCATGTGCGCACATGGCAGGAGTCTGACCCAGTACTGGATTAACTTGGTGGAAGTCACCTTAACTCCTGTCCAAGTCAAACATTAGAGGTAACTCTTGTTCACATTTTGAAACAGCTGATTTTATGTAACTGTCATGAGCCAATGACTCACGATACAGTCACATATGTTTAAAATGACAATAACATTTACTGCACAAATTGCAATGCTGCTCATCATTAAACATGATATTTTCTGTACAAAACACATGATGGTCACATATATTGTTTTGTATTTTACATGTTTTTGTGACCTAAATGCCAAAATTAGTACCTCAGGGGTTAAACTTCAAAGGAGGGTCACCGAGACTGAGGCCATGGACATGACCTGTGATGGAAGCACAGCTGAGCTAATGTTTTACCATGGTATTGCATATACACATCCAATATAAGGCACCCAGCCACCTTCCAGATTCATCATCCAGCGGCTGATGATGCTAAATTTGGCACAGCTATGATAAATAAACTTCGTACTTTATAGTCCTGTCGAATTTGCGAGAATCTACATCAACAAACCTTCATCTAAACTGGCTTTGTTGCTGGCAAAGAAACTTTTGCATAACTGAGTGAGCAACAGTTACTATCAAAATGATCTGGGGCCTGTGTTTGCTTTGTGTGGCTGTGGGCTTAGGAGCAGCCCATGCAGGTCCGGTCAGGAAGGCCGGCAAGACTGAAGACAGGGTTGCGCCACAAGAAGAAGTCAACGTGCTCATGTTTGGTGTCATACAATTCGGCGAATCTCTTAATGATGTTTATGAAACCACAGAGGCAAAGATCGCAAAAATCAGCCAGACTTTGAAGCGCCACGAGGGGACTCTCCAAAAGCTGGGGAAGCAGACTGAGCAGGCTGCAGAAGTGGAGAAACAGATAAAAGTAGTACTACAGCTGCTGCAGGTAAGAAAACACTGAAATATGTAAACAGTGGATTCCACATGTGAAGCTGAATGTTGTTTTCAAGTGAGATAGCCACTGAGAGCGCCAATCAAATTGAGATCTAGGTAAAACATGTAGGAGCAGGGGAAGATTGAGGCAATGTGTAGAATATCTAAAGGCTCCATCAGATTAAACTTCAAAGAGAAGGAAGCAGAGAGAGTTGAACAGACATAGCAATGCAGCTCAAAAACACAACAATGCATATGCTATGTCTACATAAAATGCTATGCTTCTGTTATAGCTCAGGCAACACACTTTTTGTTTTGTAAGACTCACAACCATATCTATCTTAATTAAATTTTTTCTGCTGTACATGTAGTCATCGTAGTCTTTTATCTATGATGGGGGTGTGTGTTAGAAAGCTGCATGCAACGCTCAGGGGAAAGCAGCTGCGAGCTGCACTGGAACCGTTATTGGGGGAACAGGATAATATGGGCAGATGCTCTTTTAACAGGCCCAGATGGCTTTGCAACAGGCTCACACCACGATGGCTAAAGACTATCTGACCAGGGTAGAGAAGGAAGAAGTGGATCTGAAGGAAAAGGTGAAGAGGCTAGAGATGTACCTCAACAATTCTGTACCACCCACCAGCATCAAAGACCTGAAGGTAACAGAAGGCTGTAATAATATATTTCACAACTTCAACATCTGTCACTCAAGCCTCCACACATTTACTTGTGTAATTTTTTGTTGGTCAATGCAAAGGCCCTAGGCAGCTTTTCATTTACTTCATATTTGTACAGTAAATATGTGTCCCTGACTTTATTCTTGTTTTTAGGAGAGAGCAGAGGAGCACTCCAACATCTTGAAAGGTTTACAGGATTTGACCCAGTTTCAAAAAGAGAACATTGACACTCAGAATGAGAAGCTCTCCAAGCTGCTGAAGATGGTAAATCACTTGTTCAAAACATTTCATGTTGAAAACATTTCATGCATCTGGATAATGTATGTGCTGAACTTTTGATGCTGTCATTCTTTTAAATGTGCTATTTTATTTCCTTCCTTCCAGAGTGAAGCTACGGCATAGCTGTTTTAAGATTCACCACGGCTCTGAGTGAGAGAAATCCGTCTATGTTTCAACTCCTTCATGTCACTGCACTCCCTTCCAGCCCTGCTATGTTTGCTACAGATCCACTGCATGGTTTTACTAGTATCTTTATGAATGTGTCCTTATTATTATGGCTCTAATCTGTTTGTTTGTCTTAACTTTAATATGCTTTGTAAGCTTTGTTTTTTAAAACTATTCAAATAAAGTTGTTAAATTATTAAAGACTGAGATTCAACAAACTGTATCCTGTTGTTTTGTAAACATATACCATGCACTGGAAAACCAATCTTTTATGAGGTTGGTTTTATCTTTATATATTTTAAGAAACAATAATATCAGTATAAATGTGTATCAATTTAAAAGTCATGCTATCAAACCTTGTGTCCTCTTTGCTTAAAACTACACACTGAATTGAAGGCAGAGAAAAAACTCTGGCTCAGTCCAAAATCTATAATCAAACAAACAGAGTGAGTCATGCGTGCAATGTGTGAATGTTTATGGATTCTATGGGTCAACTTGTGTGTATGCAATTCAGTGAACGCTCACCTGTAGGTGGTGTGCGGTGTGTATACATAGCGAGCAGGGAACTCCAGCACCTCTTTGGTTGGACGGACACGCAGGTCTGGATAAGGCTTCACGTGAAGCAGCTCTGGTGAAAGACAATAATGTGGCGAATCCGGAGCTGGAGAAATGTCAATCTTCAACTGGGCTGAGGGACGAAAGATGATGGATACATAAATCATAAACATTTACACATGAATATAGACAATTTCACATAAATATCTTGTTTGGGAGAAAATGTCATGTTTACCTGTGACAGGCCTGAGTCGACGCAGAACGGAGGATGGCCTGCGCATATCTGCCAGATACTTGTAGAGGTCCTCATCACTCAGTCTGTCCCCCTCCTTCGTATACACAAACAGAGGAGCAGAGTTTGTACTCGACAAAACTATAAATATCATTACAATAACTCACTTGGGATAGATTATTATGGATACTAGAACACGTAGGCTAACACATCAACAACCTCCTGGCTCCCCACAAGAAAGCATCGAGCTTGTCTCAGCAGGGCGTTGGGAGAAGAGTCATAGCCTACAGGTCAGTGGATGCTGGGGTAGAGGTGAGGCTTTGAAATGCTTTCAGCAGCGATTGGTGTATTCAGGCATGTAGCAAAAGAATAAACACTGACGGCTTAAGTGAATCGCCTTGATTAAAAAGGATGTGTTGGACATGTGCTGCAGTGAGAGGAGTATGTTATGTAGAAGGCTGACTTCATTTGTCACTGCTGAATTTCTCAGAGCAACAACAGTACAGTACTACGGTGTCATACAGGATTTGTGCACAATATTTTTTGGGGGGAAACTGACATTTGATCTTATCACAGTAATAGAACAGAAAAAAATATGTTATTACATTATTTACTGACAAAACAATGAAACACTCCATAGTCAAAATGTTAAGATCTTTTTTGGGATGTGCAAACTTTATTTTTCAATAAAAAAGAGGCCACTTTTGTCTCTAGGTTAAAGCATTTTAACAATCATCGACTCCTCAGTCTCTTTCATTCCATGTGGTGCAATTCAAAAGTGAACTCTTGCCTTACATTCTTATCAGTTTCATTTGTACAAATTTATGTTATGTAATTTTGTGCTGTTATGGGGGAAAGAACTTGATTTCAACAACAAAATAAAGGCTCACATGGCCACTTTGCAGCATGCTAAAGGTAAATGTATCAACATTTACTATAAAATGAGTCAAAGGCATTAGTGTTTGACGGTGTCTGACCTGTTTGAAGAAGTTGGTGACAGTAAGTGTTGCTGGACGGAAAGTGGCAAAGTTACACATGTCGTCCCCAACACTCATCCGCTCAAAGCCCTTCTTCTTCCTCTCATTCCACGTTCCATGGCCTTTTCGTTCTAGCCGAGAGACAAACCACATAATATTAGAGAGATGTCTGCATATGTGTGTTGGGAATAGGAGACTTTTGTTACTGTCAATCACTGATTGCTTGGTATATGTGTGCATTAGATTATGTATAAAATGTTTGAACTTAAGAAAGTATTTGGTGTCAGCAGTACCAGAGTCAGAGTCTGGGTCGGACCGATCGAGACCTCCCACACTGCTGACAATGTTGACAAGGTGAATGGCGGTCCAGGCAAACGGCATACGAAAACGGCCCAGACGATTGCATGACTGCTCTGCTTGAAGACGCAGCTTCTCCAGCTTCTCCTTGTGCTGCAGTGGAATAAGAGAAGAAAAAATTGGATCCAAAGATCCTAAGCAGCCTAAAATATCCCCGATAGCCAACAGAGTTGGCCTGCTAAAGGGGATGGTAAATATTGCAGCTACCCAGACACAGTTGAGTAATAATCATGACTAGACAGTAGAAGGTCCCACGTGTATGTTGGCTGCACGCACGGTGCATTGCAACAGTTTAAAACATATTTTTGGCTCCATTACCTTGGAAGAGTCAGATTCTTTCATCACCATGTAGGGTTCACAGCATTCGCCAATGTCTCCCTGTTGAAGGACTTTTTCAAGCTGAAATACAGGACATGCACATAATTGACACATTAGAGATAACATTTATTGCGTAATAATAATTATTCTTGATTTAGATAGTATAATCAAAGTTTTTCAGTACCTTAATGACCAGGAAGATATCAGCAGACGGGTATGTGATTGAGAAAATAGCAGAACGGGCCTGTGTGGATATGGCCATGTGAGGTGTATGGGGTTTAAGCAGCCCTTTCATCTGATCTGAGTTCACGTCGAAGTAAAAATTCTCAGAGATCTGTTGGAGGAAAGATAAGCGGGAAACAGCAGAGGGGGGGAAGGAAAGATGATAATGTAAGTGCACGTCAAGGGATTTTAATTCAGTTTTGACTCAGTGATCTAAACCGCAAGACCACTTAGACCTTTTTGAGACAAGGGAAATTCAATTAGCTGAGCATGAGCTCAGCATTACGTAAGTGGTTTTATAGAGTAGAAGTCACTGGAAGAATAATCATTATATCAAATAAAGAAATTATCTGCTGGAACAAAAAAGCATACCTTTTTCTTTTCCTTGACATCATAAAGCGCAAGTGATCCAAATATCGGCTCGATTTCTATTTCGAACCTGAAAATCATACAGAATATAAAATAGCTGTTAAACATGGGATGCATTTGGAATAGGCGGAGCGTGAAGACTTAAATGTTAGCCCTTATATTCCACATGTTCCTCACTTCAAAGACAGACACTTGACCATAATCCTCTGGCCACAATGTTCCTTGGGCACTTCAGGAAGCGAGCATCTCTCTACTGCTTCATCCTGCCACACAGAAAACAAAGCCACACACCAGCATAACATTTACACAGATGCCATGGCAACGTAGTGGCACAGAAACAATGATGTGTACACAGACACCAAGAAAAAAGGATGGAGTGAAAAAAGGGGAACACTGAGGAAAGAAAAGCAAACAGTTCCCTTGAAGTGGCTGGATTTGCAGACATTATGGACATTCACTTGATGGGAACATTCAATAATGTTACTCGGAGCTGAACAAATGGCCACTATATGGACTAACATCTCTGCCAGAGTGTTCTGCTGGCTGCAGTTATCAATAATCTGAGCAGTTAGTCACGAAAACTCCCTTTTCTTTTCATTTTCTGTTGATATCATTTTGCATTTACATAGTTTGCACCATCTACCCAGTTGAACCTCGAGGTGGAAATCATGTCTCTCTTTGGGTCAACGTTTTATTTTATTTTTCTCCTTACAGTAAAGCGGTTGCATCAGTATTTAAAAGCACTTCCCTATGACTGTCACTGACTGTTCATACAGTCTAAGCTGTCAGTTCAGTTCAGTACAAACTTAGTGAACACAAGCACTGCACATAAAGTTGACAGCTCAGCAGCTTATTATTTATGACAGAATTAGCAGATTATGACTGTTGCTGTGTCTTTTGGTTTTCTAAAAGGCTGCAATACAGCAGTGCTGACAACGGTGCTCTCATTCACCAGGAAGCAGAGTTTCTTGGTAAACACTACTGATTTGATGAATAATAATGGTGCCTCAGTGTAGTCAGCTCACTTTGTAGACTCACTGTTAAGGATTTGTTGGTGATCTCTGGTTCAGTCACAGTGGTGTTTACACCAAGATGGAAACGACTAAGTTGTTTTTTAACTGGCTTTATAAAAATGTAATGGCCTCTAAATGCATCAAAGTAGAAGAGGATTTCCCTAATACAAATATACTTGCCTGGGGGTATTTTGTCATCAAACGTTCATAGTATGGGGTTTTCTCGCAGAAAATTAGTTAACATTCATAATCAGTGGGGTAAGATAAAGGTCACCTAATCCATTAAATGTGCGTTAATCAATATGAGTATTTAGTGACATGTTTTTTAACTAAAACACTGTCTCTTCCACAACAGATACAGGCTGTTTTAATACGAACCTCATCAGGGGGAGGGTACAGGCCAAGCAGGTCACTGTGGCGCCCCTGCAGGCGTGCCTCAGTATTGCGGCGGTCCATGTCTTCTGCAGCTGTTCGTTCCAGCACAGACGGCAGGAGAGCGTCTGGGGAGGAGTTCTTCAGGTCAAAGATGCTGGAGGCCCAGCTGCCCCGAGGAGTCTCATCAAGGCTAACTGACCGGCGCTTTGCGTCATCCTGAACCACATGCAATGGAGAGGTGAGGTCATGCGTTGTTCTTTTCTTCCAGGCAAGGACAAGGAGAGCAACGTGCTACAGATCCCATTACCCATTTAATATGATTCATATGGAGATGTGTAATGGATAATGGATAAGGTATATCCACTTATCCATTACTCATTCTCTATATGAGCAACTTGCTGACCAGAATCCAACTCACACTGCCTTTCCCATCATAATGAGACATGCACCTATTTGGCTGACCAATCTCTCCATCTCTTTGCCAGGGCATTAAATGATGGAAGCTGCAGGGGCATGATAGCTTTTAAATGTCTACTCCTGGCAACACTAAACCTTGCCTAATGAACAAAAATGGACTGAAAGCCACTCAGTGTTTGAGATAACAAGTCCACTGAACATCACAATCAGCTACCTGGTCATCCAGGCGCTCAGCAGCAGCAGCCGCATCCAGTTCAAAGGTCTGTTTGACCAGCCCTCGCTGCCTCTCCCTCTGACGCTCAGAGTTGCACGGGGTGTGCGTGGTGCTGTAGTGCTGATATCTAATGGAGAAGAGAGAAAAAAGTTGTCCTTGGAATAATGTAACTGTCAATCACGTGAAGAGTGAACAGGGAGAAGTGGTGCAAATTATTAAACAATAGAAGAAACATGTACTGTAAGTTAATTCAGCTGACGCCACAATTGCAACCACTTACTTTCTTTGAATGACAAGCCAGTCATCTGTGTAGACTGCCAAGGCATCTCTCACTCTGGGATCCAGTGCACTACATAGAAAAACACATTAATAATTGAGCAAAGCATGCTTTTAATATTTATGTTCTTTCAGTGTCACAGGGTGAAAGGCTTTATTCCTATTTGTAGTGATGTTTGTCTGTCATTACAGTGATATTAATGCTCTGTGTGTATGGCACTCTGAAGGCCTTAGAGGGATTTGTGTATTAAAGTATGAAGGTTGTATTGGCTATTAGTAGTTGGACTTACTCCTCCTCCTCAGGCAGTGGGGGCTCCAGTGTAGTGCACTCTTTGTCCAGCTGGAGGAGCTCCAGGTCATCCTGGGGGAACTCCATGAGCTGTCTGAGGGGGCCGGGCTCCACCCCAGGAGCATGACTGCTCACATACTCCTCGAAGTCCACCGGCTCAACCACCTCCGTCAGGGGCAACTGTCAGTCAGTATTAGACTATTATGCACCAATAACTATAACATGACCATCATGACAGAATGTAATCTGATTAGCTGGATGAGAGAGAATTAAAAGGTGCAGTACAGTAAGGAGGCAGGTTGTCTTACTATAGACTGATGTAGGATTTCTGGTGAATGCCAAATTTACAGAAATCACAGAAAATGAATGAAAAGTAAACTAAAAACAATATTAATATTTTTATTTAGTAGCCTTGTGAATGTAAACAATTCTGTTTATGAGAAGTTATTACAAAATGATGGGCATTTATCACTAAGCTTATAGTGTCACACACTTTAATTAGTTAATAAAGACTTTGTGCACCCTATACATGTACATTTAGAAGATACTTAGGAGTACAGTTAATGTTGTGTTTAAACAATGTGTCCATTTTTGTTTACGTTTTCAGTTCTCAGTTTTTCATAAGGAATGCCTTCAGCCACAGGCACTGCTGCGAGTAGCCGTTTAAAAATGAACTGAAAAACACTGAAGGGTTTCTATAAACTACACTTCTGTAGATTAACCTAAAACCTATTCTATCTGGTCTCCTTTGCCTTTATTGAGCAATTATAGACTGCAATTAAAAGCAAGGCTCTTGTCAGCAACATATGTCTGATGGGGACTTGGTTTCAAATAATTCATACATTTCTGCTGAACAAATTGAAAACCATACTGGCATCCTTGTAGCATGATGAACGCTTTTTTTGACACAGCATCTTAAATAACTACCCCTTATTATATTGAGAGCATCCATACTGAAACCTTCCCTGGCAGCTAAAAACACAGGTGATTAAGAGCAGATATAAACCGTCTTCCTTCACATTTGCTGTCAACACTAATTAAACCTTTACTCAGCTTGCTTACATCTTCCTTTGTCTCTAAAGCTAGGACTAATTCACAATGTTCCACCCATCCACTTCTGCCCTCGCTAATTGGAGCTTCAAACCAGCAGGCCTGAAACTCTAGCAGGTTAAATACAGGGTGACTCACAGGGTGGTGTCCGCCTCCTCGTTTCTTGGACAACTGAGGTGAGCCATACTCTCTGGACACTTGTTTTCTGACCTCCGCAGCAACCGTCCTGAGCAAGGGAAAGATTTGTCAGTTAGAAATGTAGTGAAAACAGTGGCAAAAATGCTGTTAACTGTTAAGAAGTGTGATGTTGCAGATTAATAAAATACACATTAGCATATTTATCTGGATGCATAGATCTTCTAATGTGAAGCCAGTGTTTGCATTCTTAACTCATCTCTTGTAGTGGACGTCATTTACATTTTCCAGCTTCAGTGACTAAAACTCTTTCAGGGAAGTGATACGTCTGTCTGTACAGGCAAGGCTCTGCGTCTAAGTTTCAGAGACATATCCTATAGAATCTGTACAGCCCTGTTCCTATCACACAGTTTTCATCTTCTGGTATTAGTAGCAATGCTGAAGGGCAGCAGCTGTTCTGAATAGGGACTCGAGCGGATCTCACAGAGAGGTGGCGAGCTGGCTCGAGGGAGCAGGCACAGAGCCAGAGCTCTGTCCCTGGCCTTTATGAACTAACGGCAAATGGGAGGCTTAAAGAAAGACAAAGCAGGAAAAAAGCCCAATCCTCTCACAGAGACAGCAAGCAGCTGCTCCTCTAGAACCACAAAATGTCTATTACTCTCATATACACAGCTGCAAAGGCTTCAACATTTCCGCCATGATTACATAGCAAAGGTTCATGCCTTCAATCCATCTATACACAGAGACCCATGTAGTCTGCTCCCATCTCCAGGACATAGCTATGCTTTCCTGATGATGGCTGGAAAGGGTTTTTCTTTCATGTTAAACTTTACGACCCAAACCTCTATCCTTAGCAATGTGAAAACAGCTTCTGCAGCTTTGCACACCTCCGATTAAAACAGGAAAAAGGAAAGCTATCGACTGCACTAACCATAACACCCTTTCCCACCCTTTTCCTGCATCCGGCACTACACAATGGTGTGGGTCCCCATAAGGAGACTGGATTTGAGGAATGCAGCGGGGGACTGAGAATATCTCCTCAGGATGTGTTGTTGTCCAGCATGTGGGATTCAGTCTGGAGCAAAGGTTAACATATCCACAGTCCAGGCATTACTTAAGTGAGACACTATCCACTTGCAGATCAATGATGTTTTCTCGCAGGCTTCTGGAGAAGATATCTGGTTTTGCAACACTAAGGTGTTCATTGATCAAACAGACACTTGTAAAACCATCTACTCCAGCAAAAGGGGAGCCACTTGGCTGCAAATATGTTCCCACACACACCAGGGTGGTTAAAGTTGTTTGCCAAGTGGCAGCTGACACATTTGACATGCCTTAACGATTTCTCTTGGACTGTGATCAACGTTTATTTAGCCTAATAACACACACTACATTTCCAATCCATGCAGTATTCTACTTTTTAACAAGAGGTTGAACCAGTTTACAACATGTGGAAACAGGTTGCTACAATATTGCTAGGAGGCGTTCAAGGCACAAGAACAAAACACCGTAACGTCTCCTGGTTCGATTTTAACACACAAAGCATTTCACTCATTGTTTTTATATTCTAATAGTAGCAGATAGCACACCGCGATAACAGACTAGCTTTCAGTTTGGCAGTGTCTCCCTCGAGTAGCCTCCTTCGTGTTGACAACAATGCTCTTACGATGCTACCACAACGTCTGGAAAACACATAATTAAACTCGCCAAAGTGTCAGAGACCCCTTGCGAGAGTGCAACGTGACTCAATAAACACGTATTTCGCCACAGAAGCGTACTGTTGTGTTTAAACTAAGCGGTTTAGTGATACCTTACAAATCCTAGCATGCTGGCTATATGTGCTGTCTGTCCAGCGGGTCACTCTCACGCGCAGCGAGCGGCACAACTGTTAAACAATAACTTCTGTCGCTGCCTCACCGGTTGATTTTATGAGCAAACGCCCTCCTTTCGCTCGCAGTCGATGTCATTTCTAAGTCCCCATGTAACGAAAGTCCTCGAAGACAAACTGAAAGTGCTTCTTCTCCTCCTCCTCCGCCTCCTCCCGGGCTTTAGCTCCGTCCCGTCTTGTGTAGGGATGCGGACTCTCAGACCGCTTCCTTCTCCACGCTGGGACCGGGCAGGGAGCCCTCCTTGTTCCTCCTAGTGGCAGGGAGCTGAACCGTGACCATAACAGTGAAGTCAACCATCACACCCACACTGCATCCGGTAAGAAATTAAAAAATAAAACGCCACATTCAATCGCTACACACGTTCAAATAAAGACCACACAACGATTCAACACCAGAATTATAGTTTATATTCTACTGTGTCGCTTTGCAGACGTGAATTAATTTCAAAAAACGTATTTTAATTTTATAGTGTTGTGAAAATCCTCGCTAACATCCGGCTTTACTACTCTATTTGTGCATGTTTGACCATTTTCTCTTCGATAGCTGTGTCCACCATCTGTTCACACAGAAATCTCACCTGACCGGTTTAGAGCAACCTGGTAATGGCGCATATCCACCTCAGTTTAGGGTTTCATTTCTGTAAAACAATTTGGGAAGTGGACCTGTTACTCTCACAGAGAAGGTTTCTTCACTTTGAAAACCTGACTGACACTGTAACCCACTAGATCATGTACACACATGCACAACACCACCCAGACACTTTCCCCCAGTGACTATACATATTAACTATGTACATATTCACTATGCACAGACTGCACACCTCACTGTTCAAACTGTAAATAATAAATAAATGAATAAATAAATAAAAAGTTTTTCCACTTTATTGCTTTCCAACATTTGAAACGTGGTCAATTTAATTGGGCTTTTTTGATGTGAATTTACAAAAAGGACTCTTTTTTTTGTCAAAGTGAAGACATATTTCTACTAATTAATGTCAATTAATTCAAAGTCTAAAATAAGTAATCAGGGATTGCGCAAGTATCTACCCCCTTTAAAGTGACTCACCTAATTCAACATAAAGTAAAACCATCTGTGTGCACTGAACACCTGTATCTGGAAGGTCCAGTCACTGGTGAATCAGTACTCCTGTCTGTAACCGCACCAAGAAGACAAAACAACACTCCATGCAACTGTGTGAAAAGGTTATGGAAAAGCACAAGTCAGAGGATGAATACAATAATGTTGCCAAGTCACACTGAATATCCCTTGGATAACAGTTAGATCCAATGTTTAAAAATGGAAGGAATATGGCAAATGTGTAAATCTACCTAGAGCAGGCTGTGCTTCAAAACTGAATGACTGTGCAAGCATGATAGAAGTAAGGGAGGCCACCAAGACACCTATGATTCATCTGAAGGAGTTGCAAGCATCAGCAGTTAAGATGGGAGAGACTGTGGATACAACAACTCCACCAGTAAGGGCTTTGTGGGAGAGGGTTAAGGAGAAACTTTGCACAAATCTGTTTTTAATTTGACATTAAAGACTCTTTTTTGTGAATTCTTGTCAAAAAAGATAAATTACATTGACTATGCTAAATAATGCTAAATACCAGTCAACAGCCCCTATGCCTTACTCATACATCTTAGATAATGATTTGCATACCTACATGCACTGACTTTACTGTGTAAACACTGTTAACACTGCTCATACTGTAGGGATTTTATATTGCACTGCACTTTTACTGCTTCTTTTGATGCTAAATTGCATTACGTTGTCTTAGTGCTTGTACTCTGCCCACTGACAAAGCTGTATCTAATCTAATAAGGAATGAGCAGGATTTTTCAGTATGGTCTTTATGTTGATGCCAGGTTTATTCTCAGTTTGAAAAAAAATGCACAATAGCAACATCCAGAGGACTGTTTGCGCTCATCTCTATCCAAGCCAACAGAGTCATGTTACACCGAGGCTTCACCAGCAGATGGGGCTGTTCACCATGAATGGAAAAGAAAGAAAGCCATGCCTCATCAGTGATTGTTTAAGATTCAGTCCGTAAATTTGACCTCTGCAAGGAGATAAGAGACAGCTACAGCTTTGTCTGCCGGCCTATTATCTGCAGTGCCTGGAAGTCATACAAGCGAGCTCATAAATAAATGAATAATTTTAATGGCTAAATCAAATGACTAAAAAGAGGATGGTATGGATCCTTTAAGATACACAAAGGAAATGTGTCAAAAACAATATATGACAGGGTCTCCTCGCTGTCCTATTTGAGCAAATAAGATATGACATTGCCGGTGACTCTTCTCACCAATGGAGGACTTGTCGGTTTATGATAATGGCAGATCTACATCTCCCTCCTCCCTGCCTGCAATCACATCATACCCCCATGTCTGCCATGAGGAAATTATATAGCCATGCTCACTGCTGCAGCCCAACCCCACCGCCGCCACCACCCCCCCTCCTTCACTCCTTCTACCTCACAGTCGTCCTATTCAGCACCCTGGAGAGCTGCTGCAGGTACTCGGCTGTCCTCTGTGAGATGGCTGATGAATGGCACGTATTGTATAGGAGAGAGGTGAAAAATGGAGAGAGGGTAGATGGAGGAAAAAATTAACCTTGCATGACTGAGGCTCGGCTGTGGCTGAGCAAGGACAGACGTCTCTGGGATGTATGTTTATGCATGGAGCAGCACTCAGAGCTGCATCAGAGCTCGCAGCAGGCAAGAGTCGGGGCCCATAGACACAGCTAATGAAAATAAATGAAGCTCACGCACTCCACCTCTCCCCCAATACAGGCACGCTTCCACCACAAAGCCAAAACTCATCTTTCTTTCTGTGCTGCTCCAAGGTTCAGCAAATTCTAATTTATTGCACAATGGGGCTTTCGACAATTGATTTGTTTGTGAATTAAATAATATTCTTCTCCCAGCATTTATGTGTGCACAGAGTACATCCTAGACATAACCAACTAAGCAACCCTGAAGAAATACATTTATAAATATTTACCATGAACCTATCAATATGAATTCACTGAGGAAATGCGCTGTGTTTTTGTGTGACATTGCAGTGTCCTTGGTTAGTGGAAAACCCACCTAAAATAAGGGGGCTGATCCCATGCCTGCTTTATCCTTCTGTCCACACCTTCCCTGCCTGCTTCCTTGCCTTTTCTGTTCATCGAAGGCTTTCAATTCCTAGATCGGCACTATTGTTTGAGCGCCCAGCCCCCACGGCAGCGAGAGCCCCCACCACCACCACCATCACTGCTGTGTTACCAAAGAACAAAAGAGAGAGTGTCAGACACCACCCACTAGATCTCTTTCACACCAGAGCCCCCACCTCAGTTCCAGATGGGGTTGCCTTTTTTCAGGGTTTCTCTCAACCCCAAGAGTCCTCCAAAATGGAGGCCCCCTCCTCCCCCCGGAGCCCACTACTCAGCTGCCCGTCATCCACCTGCTCCGCTGCCACGCGCCCGTGGCCAGGGCACGTCCCCTCTCTATCCCACCCCACCAGGGAGTCCTATTAAAATCATTAACCACTTTTTTTGTACAGGAGTCTGCTTCCAGGGCATTTACTAGCAGCAGTAAAAACTTTAAAAGGAAGAGTAAATGTATGTTCACATAAAGAGGGAAAACATTTTTCCACAAAGGACAAAAAACAGACATGTAATAATTGTTCACTTGTAATTTTAATGCTAAAAAATGTTCCATGGGTCATTCTAGATCTTGCTAGTTCAGCTGTTCTTAAAGCAGGGTGGAGGAATTACACCAGACTGAAAATTGTAATCAATAATTCTAATCTATATCCCGTAGTGGTGTCCTATACAGGGGGCTGGCAGATGCTCATTTGTTTGTTTCCCTCAGAGCATCAACATGTAGCGTCTTCAGGAGGATCTCTGCTTTAACCTCCACCCCTGTCTTGACCTTTCCCCTCCAGGGACAGAGAGTGTGGTATAGCAACAGGACACATCTGCTACAAGACAGCTGTTAAGTCTCCTAATGTTAATTCTACAGTCAGGGTTGGGGAGGTGGGGGGGACAAAAGGTAATCGTTGCTGAATTGCTCAATATCACCTTAATTGCTTCAAAACACACAAATAAACACCTCTTATTAGCCGCCTATCCAGCAGCCACAAACAACACACTGAGCTAATCAGACAGAGGAATTTCTGTGGTTATTCATTTACAAACTGTAGCGAATCAGTCGAATGTATCTTGGACAGCATCCTACAAGGCTAGTATGAGCAGCTACACTTTCTCCTCTGCCTACATTACATGCATGGATGCATGCTATGCTGTCACTCACTAACCAAGATTTATGGAAATACCCCTTCCAGCTCTAGTCAGTGCAGTGCACTGAGCACATTCTGCTCCCATGCTGGAATATATGCAGATATATGCATGTAATATGTTTATGAGTTCTTTACAGCACTTGCTTTGGACTTTTTATAGTTTCTGTGCTGCAGGAAATGACTAAACCTCCATCACCATTACCACCACCCCCATCCCACCATCCACCATCCACCATCCTCCAGTCCCTAAGGGTTCAAGCACCCAAATCAATTGAAAGAAAGAAGAGTGCATCGTAGTCCTCCCCCTACATCTGTCAGGGAGGGAAAGCAGGAGGGGCCACACTCACGGGCCATACAGGGAAACAATATCACTCCATCTGTCACAAACCGTTTCATCTCTGATGGGGTGAAATATAGCTCACAAATACATCTACCTCTATATCATCTACGTGTATTAGTTTACTGGTGCCCAAGCCTCTACCAATTCCCAGAAGCATACGCAGTGGCTTTTTGTCTCATATTACCTCCCTCCCACCAGCCAGCACTCTCCAGCCACCTTGCAAATTATGCTTTTAAGCCAAACAGCATGTTAAAAGAAATTGTTCCACTTTACACAGTGAACCGGTTAATGAAAATGGAAGACAACCAAGCAACAACATTTACATGTAAAAAAAGTTCCCGAATTAAAGTACAGAGCAGCGAACCTGAAAGCCTAATGAAAGCGAAAGCCCATATTGTGTTGGGAGGAAATACAGAAAAAAAAAAAGTAAGATGCAATCTGCTAATAACCAGAGTGCTCTTTCATATTCAAATGGTGCTGCTGCTGTGCTTGGAGGATGGGTGTGGCCGGCTGATTCTTCTTGCCTCCTGAGCTGTCGCGGCTTTGTGACGTCCAGGATCCCATTTGCTCTATCAAATTATGCTATCGGACTGGTCACTGTTCAGCGCAGTGAACAGAGGACAAAATGACAACCCCAGACAATAGCTATCAATGTCCACAGTGATGCACGCTGATCGCCAGCAAAACTACGTAGCCCGGTGATCCGGTAAGCTGTAGGAACAGTACAAAATGGCCTGACTGTTTACTGGAGGGAGAAACGAAAGAAGAAGAAGAAGAAGAAGAAAAAAAAATCCCATATCCCCAAGAGCCATCATGCATCTATCTCAGCAGCAGGTAGAGCTGCAATCTCAGTCATTCATATTTAATTCCACAAGAGTTTCCGGCCAGACTAATGTGCTATTGATTTCAAGTCTCCTATTACTGAAAAGGGGAAGGGCCATGAGGGGGGAGAAAGCTGGACTACAGGGAGTAAGAGCTGGAGACTGAAAGAGGAGAGGAGAAGGATGGAGGGGGAGAAAAAGAGAGAGCAACGGCTACAACCAGCGAGCTTTTTCGAGGAAATAATATAATATTCCATTTGAACAAGCCTGAGTTATGTCTAATAATCTCCTTTTCAAGCAAACGCAACAAATTCTACATGAAAGCATAATGAGTGCTTTTCAAGTTAAAGCAATGAAATGTGCGTCATATCATACACTGTTCATTACAAGTTGAGGCATTTACACAGTAAATGAAGCTAAGACAAACAGCTGCGCTTAACGGAACAGATATACTTACACCCTCCTCTACTCGTTTTTGCGTCTGTCAAATGTACGTTTATGTGTCAGATGGAAAGACAGCGGCAGGAAAAGAAGCGAGAGAGAAGAAAAAAAAAACAAAGAGAATGTCTAAGAGCTTTGTGTATTTAAGGTCTCTCCCTAGATACCAACTCAGACAGGACAAAATGAAAGATTAATAACCGCGGCTTTATATTTAAAAAGGTTTGGAGTAAAACATGGTCTCAGTAGAAGAGGTGAGCAATGCTTAAACCCAACCCTCAAAGCCACATGAACATTCATTTACCAAAATACACAAACGAGATGATGTTTTGATTAGGATGTCGTCGTACGCACTAGCATAATGCGTGATTGTTCCTTCAATCAGATCATAAGATTGTGGAAGATACACATTGCCTGAAAAAGGTTAAACACATCCCGTTCTACGTCGACTAAATGCAAACAAAAGGAAGATACTGTACGCAGAGTATTAAACAGGCACATGGAAAGCAGAATATAATACATAAATAAAAAAATGACAAGAGCATCTACTTCAGAGACTTCCTCCCACCAGCCTGTCTACTCTAATAATAGCCCAGAGACAACAAATCCAGACAGACAGAGGGAGAGAAGGATAGAGAGAGAGAAAGAGGAGAGAGACAGAGTAAAAGTGCAAGAGTGAACCCATGAGGGAGACCACAAGAAAATTGCCAAATAATACATAAAGGGTTGAATTAGGCCAGTTGCCATTATCAACAAATGTCCTTTTAAAAAGAGGCTAATTTATTTTTGGAACCTTTCCTGAAAGCAATAACTGCTTCACTGCTGTTGCCACAAAACCCTGAATTGCCAAGAGCCAGGCCTAGTGGAGAGACCACTGAATTAACCAGACCTGAGGCTGAATCATCCCACCCATCCCCCAGATACACTGTCATAGTGTCACTCTCTCACTCTCCCTGTCTCTCCCCCTCTCTCTCCTTCTCTCTCACACACACACACACACACAAGGCCACTACCTTACCGCAGGGCAATGGCAACAGGCATTCGTTTTGACGTAACACTGGGAGAATAATACAGACGAGGGACAGAAAAGGCTAGGCTAAGGAATTCAGACCTAAAGCGGTTTTTATAATCACCATCCAGAAGTCATATATATATTGAATTTGTAATTTACATATTATTGGTATATTACTGGTGTTCTGGTAGAGCTGTGTAGATGAATTGGTTTGATTAAAATCAGAGATGCTATGTAAAATGCATGCAGTTTCTGCTCCTTCAGTTGCATTTTCTAGGATGATTCTACAGCTAGCTGTGATTTCTGTGTGTTGCTGAACCTCTAAATCAGTGTACTGATTTTGTTCATATCTCTGGCATCAAGATACATTCCACGATACGCCAAAAGAAAAGGACCACCGCATCAAGACTCCTAATCACCACTAGTGGAGGAAACCTAAACAATAAGAAAATAATCAGTTGAATAACAAAAAGGCTTTTAAGCAAAAGCAATGCTTGATCCTTTGATTCAGTGATGTACAATAGGCGCTTCAAATGCCCTCTTACCCACAGGGAGGATTCAGCTGCCGTGCTACTAACCAGGGCTCCAATGAGGGGCCACAATTAAGCCCATTTATTCACATTAAGTGTGAACTGTAAGTGGGGCTGCAGTCAGTTGACAGACCTGGGTGCCTTTGTGTTACAAGAGCCGCTTTTATTCACCAAACAAAGACGGAAAAAACACAAGCACCTAATGACTGAATCTCGCCATCTCTTCTCAGACGTCCATACACGCTGGCAGAAATACACACACACGTACACACGCGTGTGCATTTGCACACACACGGACACACAGTCGTCCTGCCTCTCGAACAAACTGACTCAAAGGCTCCAACGCATCCAGGCTGAGTTGAGTCACTGCTTGTCAGAACGGTGGGGGCGGGGTTAAGACAGACTGACAGTGGGGCTCCATCTCTATCCTCTTATTAACGCTTAACGAGTGCTTTCCTCATGCAATATTCATCTCCACTAATATCATCCAAGCTTTGAGCCAAGCTTGCTACTTATGTAAGGCAATTATGTAAAATATCAGACAGGGCCCATGTTCAGAATCTGACTGGAAGAGAGCTGCAGGACAATGACAGAAAGCAAGAGGGGGTACATGAGAGTGATTAGGGAGGAAGGACTGCAAGGTGGGAGAAACAGTTAAAGACAAAGAGTGTAAGCAAATCAGTTACCTCTGTGTCTTGCACTACATCTCCATGTGAGGATCTATCCACAGATCCATCAAAGGCAAGTGGCCAGTGTCAATAATGCAAACAATTTCCTCCCTCGCACCATCATTCTTCGCAGCCAGAGACAGGATTGAGTTAGGGTGAGCAAAGTAGAGGAAGTGATCACATCAGCACCACTTGTCTCCCGATCAACAGCTGAAAAAGAAGCAGGAGGCATTAGTTCTGTACAAAAGCACAGACCCTCTTTCACCATCTTACTTCCGCTTATGATTAGAAACCCTCGACTCGTACACAAATAAACAAACACACACTGATTTATGCACACTCGCACGCACACCCACCCCCCCAGGTCAAGGCCCTATGGGGGTCTGCACAGAAATAGGTCATTTGTCACACATGATGTCCCGGGGCAGGGGATGCATTATAGATGAGCCCAAACAGCATGTCTCAGTGAGCACTCACCACACAGCTAGGGACATAGGAGGCAGCAGCAGGAGGTGGGCAGAGAGGGGCTGAGAACTCTTCAGGAAGGGGATGCTGGGATCGTAAAGTAAGACAAAAAATCACTGCTGGGCCACGTTTCTGTACGCAAAGCCAAGAATAAAGATCCTTCGGCGCGGCTTGAGCAGAGCCACAACTGCACCTTTTTCAACTTTTCCCTGAAAAGACGTGAATTAATGCAGGGGGGTTGTCTAATTTGTTATTCCCATGTCTGCACCTGACTCTATAGCTAACCATCTGCCTTGCATACGAGAGGTCCAGGAATCATCCAGTCATTAGTCGTAGTATGGATTTGAAGGCTTTGTTTCTGGCTACAATTCACACCCCAATCACTGCATATTTCAGGCTTCAACTCTTTTTTGCTTTAACTCGCCGATTATCAGCCAAGAATGTGGACTCAGAAAAGTGTGCGGATCTGCACTCTAAATTGCTTTTATTTGCAAAGACAAAGGTCCGTGAGAGTGTAATTGTTTGCGGCAGGTTTCGGGCAGGCCTAAACGAGGCACGAGAGAGAAAGGAAAGGGGGCTGTGCTGAGGCAGAAGTGAGTGGCAAAGTGTGGGGAAATGAGAGAGACAAGTCCACTGTCTTCTGCTGCACCCATCTGTTCTGAAAGTGCAGGTGGAGCCCTATTCACTCTGCTCTGCGTGTGTGTGAAGAGGGGGGCGGGGGGGCAGGAAGAAAGGAAGGGCAGCGAGAAGGAGGGAGTGGAGAGATGGAAGGGCAGGGATGGAAGAGG
>OMNN01084152.1:2228-17726 GCA_900302755.1 Chromis chromis | reverse complement strand
TAAGTTTACATCCTTGTTATGCTCCAAATGTAAACAACATTTGACAGCAGAGCACAATCAATTGGATTTGCCCCTACACGTCAAAAGACATGACACGTGGAAATGTGAAAATGATATGAGGTTGGGGGACAAATACAGGCATGTCCTGCTGAAGCCGAAACATGTGAACTACAGTAGAGCTGAAATTATTAGTTAATTAATCATTCGAGAGTCAACTAATTCCCATCGTATGCAATGCAGCTACATCATCCACTAATGCTAGTATCATCACTGATGGACCCTTTTACCTTTTACAAACTGCAAAAACTCAGTATGTTGGTAGGGCTGCTTTGAAGTGAAAACCAAGTGAAAACACAGTGTGACTGAACAATCGACTGCCTCCTGAGCTGAATCATCAGATCCTAACTTATTTTGACACTCTTTAAACGTGTGGTCTTAACTGTGTGATTAGTGCTTCTGGTTGTTTTCTCTACAGGATAAATATATTAGGACTGCTTTGAAGCATCAGTTGAACATCCCCGATTCAACTCAGATTCTTGATTGGTTGGTTTATCCGTGTGACGACATCTACCGTGCTTGTGGTTAACTGATGACAGAAGCTGACACCTAATACTCTTGCTACTGTTTACCTTTAAGGGAACAAAGCTTTGCGGGTGACCTGTGTGTGACAGTAACCAGCCATGAAGCCTAGATAGACCTAACTTTTAATGTAATTTCTATTTTGTTTAATATGATGGTAATCTCTGGACGTTTTTCACAGTTTTCTGGCATTTTATAAATGTATGGTTAATAGATGATTAAAATAATTGTTAGGTGCTTTGAAGGTCTTAGAGAGTGAAAAACTGGCTAAAGAAAAGTGTGGAAGCAGAATTCTAAATCAGGACTGAACACTCAAAACATGATGACTATCTCCCCGTTTGCTCAAAGCTTAATTTATAGAAAGTAGACATATGGTCTATGCCTAAGAGATACCTACTCTACTCATAGATATTCTCCATGAACCCTGTTACTTCTTTCTTATCTTTCTTCCCCTTCTGCATTTTCCTTGCTCAAGTAAAATATTGATCAGCACAAACCACACTGATTAAACTTGTGTGTTTGTGTCGTACCAGCCTGAGGGTCCTCCACCTTGCAGTCGTCTCCTTGCGTCTTTGAGAGGACGCAGGCGGCAGCAGTGTACCACTCCAACTCATAAACACATTGATCAGCCGAAACACTACGAAGGACAGGAGCGCTCTCGAGATCCCCTGAAAGAAAAGAGAAAAAGCAAAGAGTAGGAGGAGGTAAGAGTGATTCAAAGGTCTGGAAAAAGTCAGAACCAAACGGAGAAAAAACACACAGAGAATAATAGAGTATAAAAGTATTCCAGCAGATATATTTAATGATTGTCTCTGTTCAACCTACCTGGTTTGCATTTGAGAGTCAAAATAGTTTGGATCCTTGTCTTTTTACTGATGCAAAAACTTCCATCAGTGTACACCAGCCTGATGTCATTTCCTATTTTAGTCTTCTGAGGAGATGAGGTGAAGCTGCCCAGGCTGATGGCACCATGATCCTTATCTGGACAAGAGAGACACAATCAATAAACACTGGTCATGTTTACTTCAAGAAAAAGGGTATGTCTCGTTAATGTGTTTTTAAAAAAAATTAGTTTTCAATTATAAAAATATTCCAACTTCTTACACCAATATACCACCATCACTGAATTACTTTAAAAAATCTGAACTAATCTCATCCAGTTAGTTTTTTTTACAATATCCAGGGGATGTTCTTACCCACGGCACAGATGGAGGCATTCACGGGGCAGTCAGCAGCACCTCCTGACTTAATGACCTTGTGGCAGACATTCAGAAAGTAACGCGAGTCTGACTTTGCAGATTTAGCATCCACTGCCTCCCAGTTGTCACTGTCACCTGACCCTGAAGCACATGTAGGGACACAGTGAAATGTGATTTTTCAGCAACAAATGTTTAGTACCGACTATAGAATACAATCCTAACCAAGTGGATTTAGAGACGTATATATTTGGCATTTCTCAAATATATGGGCTATTGACACCCCATCAGGAAGTTAATAAACAGTAGCACAAGTTAATACCTGTAGTATTACAGTTGAGTATTTGTTAGACATTTGACAAGTCAAATATATAACAAGTCAACTTAATTTAATTAGGGAAAAATGATGACTGTTGTTCTGCAGGTTAGCATGATCAATGTAGCCCCATGCGGGAACAAAAGAAAACAATGCTCCAGACAATATTCCAAAATTTTAATAACACGAAAATTGTCAAAGCCCTGTTAATAAATCAATGAACAAAATAAACAAATACACTTTGAGCTGTTTAACTCACCAGGGTATCTTGAAAGAGGTGAAAGGTCATAGTGTTTCTTGCCATCTCTGACCCGACACAGCAGATCCTCCTTCTCCTTGACGCAGGCGAAAGCCGTCTCCCAGTTAAAGTAATACGTGCAGTCCGTCTCTCCTGCAAACACTGGATTCCCTCGCCCACCATGAGCTGCAGAAGATATGGTGAACAATAGGAAGGAAGATGAAGTAAGCTGAAGACATGACATGATTGAACCTGACCAACAATTCTGAATAAAGTAAAGTCTGGAAAATAGTGGAATAATAAGCTATGAGTAATTCAAAAGCCAGGGTGCATTTGTTCTTAATCTGACCTGTAATGCATTATTTATTTTTTTCATTTTTTTAATCTGTAGTGTGTGTCTTTATTTAAATTTAAATTTAGGAATGCCACAGTGTCATTTAACTACCTGGCAAGGTCAAAACCCTTGTAATATAAAAATATTTGAATGCCTCTTGTATACAAGAGTTGTAGCAGTTTCACATCTTCTGAACGTCTCTTATTTCTTCCCTTTTTCACTCACTTTGAAAACAGGAGAAGTTATTTTCTTTGATTTATCAGGGATAGCATGGTGAACTACATCTCTTTTAGTACTGATCTGGACAGAAATCCCTACTGATTCTTTTTCCGACCACCAGACGGCGCTAAAGTAAAGATTTCAAAAGCCCTAACAGTGTGTTATAAATAAAGTTGCAGAATAAAGTGGACAAAACTTTTAACAAAAAATATTTTTTGTGATAAGAATCTATTTAAAACTTCTTACATGCAGTCTTGTTGCACTCAAAATTGATGATGGTCATTCTCTGGAAGCCTGAGGAGCACTTGCTGCCATCTGGATAGATGAGAGTCAGATCTCCATCTGAATAACTGCAAAGGAAACACAGGGAGGGACGTGTTTAGAGTTGGAAGCTATGAGACTATACACCGTCATTTGACTCGCAAACATTTAGTCAGTGTCCCAGTGTTAAAGACACTCTCCGTATTTGATGGCTGGGACAATGAGTTTATACTTTTTTGGATAATAGAAAAAAAACCCAACATATCAAACTCAAACTTTTGCAACACAAAAAACAATCATTCTAAATAAAATAACAAGAAATCTGAAAACTGTAATGTGTATTTGTTATCTCAGTTATGAGCAGCTTTACCGGTACTCCATCCCAACACTGACACAAAAAGACTTGTCACATAAAGGTAGACCCTGTACTACACTGCACAGTGTGGCAGGTTACACTGGTTAGAATTTGTTTAAATGGCAATATTCATTATTGACTTGTAACATAATAAATTAGATTAATCCTGACTTCATGTCCATTTACCAGCCTTCTGCAGATCCTTTAATCTCATATCTCCTTTAGAGTTTGTTTAAGTGGGCAATTGAGCTCCATCACAGCAGAAAGTTTAATTTAGTTTTCTTAATCTAAGGTTATTGTATTCAATTATAAATACTTAGTTTAAAGAGGGCTAAAAGGACACACAAAAACACACATGTATATATTACCGTAGTGTCTGGTTCTGATATCTTCCAGCCACCTTATGCGCTTCTGAGGTTATCTTCACCTGGCAGGACGATATGAATGGCTCGTCGCCACACACATCAGTGGGGATCTTTCCACACACATTCAGGTAGTAGATGTAACTGTCAGGTCCGTCACTGTTTCCAGAGTGTGCATTGTACGGATGGTCTGTAGCTACACATACAAACACAAGATGGCGTTCGAGGGTTTAGGCATATTCAGTCATTGATTATCATTATCTTATTCTTTTCCTTGTTTTTTTCCCTCATGCTTAGGGGTGGGGACAGTTCAGCAGGTGGAGCAGGTTGTTGGTTCGATCCCTGACTCCTAATGTTAACATTTCAAAGTGCGAGACACTGAACCCTAAAATGCCCCAGCGTTGTCCAAAAAGGTAGAAAAGCACCGTATAAGTGAAAATAGGTGAGGTTCCTAAAAGGTGGAACTATCCCTTTAAACACAGACTACAGCAAAATTCCTCACAGTCACGAGCTTCAATTTGAAATAAGCATTTTCTGATTTTTATTTCATATGTACACCCACTTGTAATACCATCAGGTGACTACTGCTTCTCTGTGACTTTACAAGGACTGTGACACTACATGAAAAAGGATTTTTCCGACAATAAGTTGACAGAAACAAGGAAGGTCATGACAGTTTACTCATAAAGTCACTTCCTCTAAATGGGATAAAAACAGAAGCCCCATGAGCCAATCATTCTTGGAGGTTAAACATGTAACTGTGACTAATACTAAAATTATGTAAATGCAGATAACCAAGGAATGTTTGAGTTTCATATTAATTTAAAAAGCACATTTTAATAGTCACCTTAATAGTTCTATACACTAGTACTTGGGTAACTGGGGCTTTCAGTTTGTTCCCACGGTGCTTTAGAAAGACTTCTGTTTGTAAGAATGAGTTTGAGAAATGAGGATGCCTTTGTAACGTGACAGCATTTGACTGAAGCTAACAAATCCTTCCCCCTTGTGGCTGTGCATACCATCTCCAAGTAACACAAGTTGAGATTAATTAATTATACCATACATGCTAAAAGCAGCATTCCCATTAGTCAGGCAGCGGTCACATTAAAGCAGCTGTTAACAATATTTGTATCATGTATAAAACAATATATCAAACAACAATGTTAAAACATTGTGGCAATGGAAAATTCTCAGTTGCATCTGAAGCTCCCTTTAGCTTGGCTTTTGGCTGGTTCACTCTAATAGCATCATTTTCAGACCGGCTACATTCACACAAATATGTTTTTATTCTAAATCACAAAACTTCTGCTATGTATAAACCTAGTATCCACACTACTCCACAGTATTAGGACCCCTAAAGCACAGACCTTTGGAAACAATGATGCAGACACCCATGTTTGCTTTCTGATTGGGTCTTAGTGGCACTACATTTGTTTTCTGATTTCTCATGGTACTGTCATGTGACCATTTTCTGGAAGAAAACAAAAATAATCAGCCTTTACTATCAGTGATTATTCAACATAGATAATGAATTAGGCTGCAAGTGTAGCTGGCCATGCTATTTATGCTAGCAGCTCTTGTGCAGTTAAGGAAATCTCTGGTCTTATTTTTCGCTCGTCATTCTTCCTCTGTAGTATTTTTAACACAACTAAGCAGGCTTCATGTTGACACTGTAACTCAGCTTGTGCTAATGGTCATGTTATAGGTGTTTTCGAGGGTGTTTGAATGCCACTGAGATTACTCCTGGAACAGAGTTAAAATGCTTGTCTGCATGAGGATCATTTACATTTTAAAAACAGTTTTAAACTAGTGGGCCAGATGTTACAATAAATTCTTGACGGGTAGGGAGGAGATCTTGTGAAATTGTCTCAAGGATTGGACCTGGCCCCTGGGTGGTAGAGTTGATCAGTGGTTTACTTACAGCTTAAAGTGAGAGGTGTTAGGTCTATGGAGATGTCATGCTGTTCACTGGTCAGTTTGCAGCTATCGCTCTCCAGATAGTCTCTGTGACAAGCGTATTCAGTCACCCACTCCACCTCATAACGACAGTTCGACTCTGCGATCATCTTGGGAGTGCTGCCCTGTGAAACCAAACATTAGGCAAGGACAGAATGAGCTAAATTGCAAGTACAGCAGAAAACTGTGAAAAACTAATTACAGTGAAACATGCAGCTACAATGAATTATCTTTAAGAGATAAAATGTACAAACAAGTCAACACAAAGTTTGCTGTGCAACCTACCGAATGTCTGCTTGATGGACAGGTGAAAGTGATGGTAACAGCAGGTTTGTGTCCTTTACACATTTCTGGAGGAGTTGAGTCGGCATTTAATTCATACTGTAACCTGAGGCTATATAATAGAGGGGACAAGAAACAAGTTAAAACCAGTTACATTTCAAGATATATCTTCATTAAAAGCATGTCTTTCTCTACAATAAGTGTTACATCAACACACACTTAACAAAAACACAACTGTCTCTTAAACACATCAAGGCACTCTAAATCCTCTGACATTCATATTATGCTCAAAATATTCAAGTAATTCTAAACTTAAAAGCAACCGAACAGAGACGATTTCTCCAGACAACAAGCTTTAAATCATTCCCTACTCAAATTCAAACAGAGGAAGGGACTGCCATGTATTAACCAGAAGGTTAGCCAACAACACAAAGGTACCTGTCGTCTGACACCAGCTCTAGCTGATTGGTAGGAGAGCCCATGCTGTAGGAGCCCTGAGTGGTGACGAGACAAGCTGCAGAACCCTCTGGACAGGGTTTGGATGGATCTGGACGGTCTGAGGATGAGGAAAGACATGAGATGAGATTAAAGTAAATTCCTGTTTGAAATGGAATAAAAACAAATATAACAGTAATGCCTAAGTTAGAGCAGCAGTTTTTTGTTTGGCTCATTGGTATTGCGGGTAGGCATTGTATCACAGCATAACTTACTTTTTATACATGCAGTTTCTCAAACAACAGATTTGACAATTTGAAGGGGGTAATTTATAGTGATGAACCTACAAAGCATTTTCAGTTGATTCTGGAGCTCCACTCTGCTTTAATCTGCTATACAGTGAGTTTCAGTTCACTGTTTAAGGTCCACGACCTTACTGTTTTGTTTCACTATCTCCGCTCTCAGAGTGTTGATTTGACTGTCAGGCAGCTGTTATCAGCAAAAAAAGGGAAAAAAAGGTCCCAAAAATCCCCTGAACAGTGTCTGCCCTGCACTCGATAGTGGACCAACAACATTACAGCCTCTCTTGTGAACTACATAGGCAGATATATTCCTCAGGAGGTGTATAGTAGCTAAGCCCAATGCTTAAAGCTACCTTGATGGACTGTAATTTGAATTAAACAATGTCCGACTTCGTGAATAGTGTAACTATTTGTCTTTATTTTGCTCACCCATTTGAGTCCAAAAAGTCCATTTAAATTAAACCATCCACAGAACAACATTTCCATCAGTAGCGTAGCACTCAGAAATCATTTGTGCTCCACCCCGTCAAGCAAAACCTGCTGTAACAAAGGTTCCTACCTAAATACACACACTCACTGATGACTCACGTATCTCACCCTCTTGTGGACTAATTAGTGTCCAACACACACCCAGACGTATACACCATCATAATGGCCATTACAAGGTGATTGGAATCCAAACAGAGCTAAAAGAGTGACTATTGGATTTAAGCTAACATGTAATTGAAGCCAAGTTTCTAACTCATGTATCTACCATACATTTAAACTGTACAATACACTGATGATTTTGCACACTTTCATAAAATTTTGAAAGACAAAGTTGTTTCATTGATAATACCATGATTTAGCATCTATCATCTATCAATCAAAAACCAATGGCCTAGTTTTAAAAGCATTAATAAAAATAAGCACTACTTTGTCAGAGAGGCCATCTTACAAAAAAAAGTACATGCATCATGTCCAACACACTCAAAAGATTAAAGACATTTGGCCTATTTTCACACCAGTAATTGGTAGAGAGCATTATGCACACTGATAGAAATGCACATTGACAATACATTTTTTTCTCTTGCCCCCTCTCCACTTCTAGCTTTGTATCATCAGTGGCCATTACGGCTTTTATACCACTTGTGAGCTTTCATCTGATAGGGAAATGATCTCAAAAAGGCTCAGCATTATTGGATCTAATCAGACATCCTTTTCATCTACCCTCCCTCAGATACTCACTAAGACTGCGGCAGATGTTGATGTAGAAGTCGATGCTGTCATCACCGTCGTCCACCAGATAGCCATCGTTCACTTTGATCAGAGGGCTGAGGTCATGCTTCTTACCATCCGAGTCAAACACATAGCAGGGTACCTGGACAAACAAGAGGTAGATTAGTACTGCGGTACAGACATATTTATTCACAGATAGTGCAGCAGGTAAGTCAAACTATCTTTCAAAATGTGATACAAGCATCAAACTTGGCACAAATACTCCTTAGAGGTTATGTTTTTGAAAAAATACGCTGGCCACCTGAAATTCAAGATTTCATTCTTTGCGTATAACTGCCTATTTTACCACAGATTCTCACTACAGTAACCGATTTAGTTGATCTTGGTGTTAAAAAGTAGGTTCTCAAGTATGTGGAATTCAAAAATACAACTCTAAGATCTCTTTGGAGCTTCTTTCTACCATTTCTAGCCCAAAACAGTGACAAATTAACAGGGAATACGGCATCTGCAATGATATGAAACAACATTTTATTAAGAGTGATACATGTACATCTATCTGTAACCCTAAGATCTACTGCACTACTATAGCATTATGTAGGTTAATCACAGTTCTGTAATTTTGATCCCAAATAAGGTAGAAATAAGCTTCTTAGTGATTCAGAAGTCCAAAAACCAGTTTCTGCATGGTCTAAAATGTATGATCTGGTACCAGAATCATCCATATTGGGCAAGTCTGTGTATATTTATTGAGAAAAGTAATATTTCTGTATTGATTATGGCGGTCAACTTGAAAAAAATGGCAGCCATCTTGAATTTCAGGTGGCCAGCGTATTTTTTTCAAAAAGGGAACCCCCAAGGAGTATTTGTGCCCAGTTTGGTGCTTGTGTCACATTTTGAACGATTCACCTGAAAACAATCATTTATCTGCTGCACTAAGAGGAGATAGAGGGTTGAAGTAGATGATTGTACACAGGCTATTAAAAACAGAGGAAGCCCTCCTACAAATTTTAGAAGAACTGCTGTATTAGATTTTTGTGTGGCTGGTAAAATGTTCAGCATCTTTATATACAGTGTTTCAGTGTAGTAACAGCTGATTAATTTGTCCACATTCAGCAGAAATCCCCACTAAACTGTAATAAATCTGTCACACTACATTCTCTCTGACAATAGTAACTTGTAAAGTTAAAGTACGTAATTTTAATACTTTTGGATGCAATGATTCAGAGATGTTTTTTTAATCATATTTAAGGACTGGCACGATGACATCAGATGGTTTGAATTAATGGGTCATTTTTTAGTTAGTTTTAACAACATTTTCAAAGATGAGCAATAAACTATGTAAAAACTTGTCAGTACATACATTTTACAATGATAAAGTATATATTTATATTTTGTTGATATGTATTTCTAAAAGAGCAACTATAATTTATTTCACACATTCTTTCAATTATTCAATGTGAAGCTCACATTAACACGATCATTGTGACAACATGTCTTCTGTACCAAAACATAGAAGCAATAAACCAGAGATGTATTAAGAAAGGAAATAAGAAGTCGTCAAACCCTAATGCACTCTTGTGAGGATGTTTGCAGCATCTTTTTCTTACTTTATTCAAATAAAACATGAATAAAATAAAGTGTTGTAAACATCCTCACAAGAGTGGGAAGGCCACCTTCAGTTTCCTCTCCAATACGTCTATCACTTTAACATACCGGACGACAGTTTCCTTCTTTCTTACACATAAAGCAACCTTGTGTGTGAGTCAGCCGCCCATCAGATGTTCCACCACATACCTCTTTATGTGGCTTGAATTTGTCTTTCTTGCAGGCGGTGTAGGTCTTCCACTCAAAGTAATGCACACACTGTGAAAGAGCGACAAACTCTGGAGTGCCCTGCAGTAGACAAAGACAGGAACATGAGTAAGAAGGAAAGTTTCGTGTTGATATGGTTGACGAACACACTAAAGAGCTGTGTAGTAAGTAGCTCTGCTCCAGAGAAGAACAAAACAAAAGAACAAGGCATACCAATTTACAACACAGATGAATACAGGGACAGTCTAGCATGTAAGCTGCTTTACTGCATCAGCGTTTTACGTGTCATTTTTTCTGTTATAATATAGACCTTAATTTTAAGCTTATATATCAGTGCTTAACTTTACAACTATCCCCCACATTTATAGCTGAGTGCTGCCCATTATGGCCACAATCTGCTGCTGCAGCTGGAGTGTTTGACAGGCCAGTGCTTAGTCAAGGGCTTCTAAAACACTTACTGGGAGAGGAGAGCATTTTTTTATTCCCAGGACCAACCCCAAACTCCCCACTCATGGACTTTGCAGCACACCTAAGTGTGGTGAGGGCTTAAGGCTGTCCCACTACCAAATCATCACATTTATAAGGGCTCTGATGTGGACTTTCTGACACTATGATGCATCCTTTCTGTGATGTGTTGTTTCCAAGCAGCCTGTGGTGTCACAATATTGTGTCCCATTCTTCTTTTTTCTTCATGAACTCCCACACTAAGCCCTACTGCTGTGTGTCAGTCAGTAATGTGTGTGAGCATTTAGGCCTTAGGGTGGAGATTGGGATTGGGCCCTTATCTTCTTTCACGTTTTACCAGTCGTTCCAGAGAGTCAAACCAGCAACTTTTTCGGTCACAGAAAAACTTCTTCTTTTACACATTATAACCCCGATATCTGGTTTTGTGTGATAACTTTTGTTGAAATGAGAATGACAAAAACAGAACACAAGTTTGGCTTCTGAGCTACTTGGTTCAATTTTTCTTAGCACTGACTAGACTACAAGGACAGGTAATGTGAAATTATTGACAAAGATTTTTCACTACTCTATTGATCTAAGTTAACGGTTAGGACAAACTCAAAGTTCTTCATAACTACATACAATAAATATGTTACCATTTAGTTTTGAAAGCTGAGTAGAAAGAATTGCACTGAGAAGAAGAGAATTTTAATATGCTGTTGGAGGCAATTTGAAATGTATGTAGTGGAGTTTCTGAATGTAGACAAGTAAGCAAGGTCCAGTTATTATTACAGATCACCTGCATTTTGCTAATATCGCTTCTTCTTTTTAGCATTTGAGGACTTTTTGAAGACGTTCTTGAAAGCCACTTTCATTTCTCCTCTTCACACATATGTAAATTGAAAATCTCCCTCTGAAGCAGAAAACCTTTCTTTGTGATTAAACAGGAAATGACAAGTTAATGTCAACTCACCAACAGAAACCACACGCACAAGCTGAAGTGAGCAGAGACATATATATCAGGTGGCTGTCATTGTTTCACATTATTTCCATTCAGCTGCACTGGCATGAAGACAGCTGACATCAAATCAACACTATTTTATGTTTTTTATGTTGTAGTGACAGAGGCCCTCATTTTAAAGCTACTGAGGGAAATCTTTGTTTCAACTCATCAGTTTGTTATCTATTCGGTCTTTTGGTATGTCCGAACACACCGTCATAACAAGTCGCAACAACCTCAGGGTTGCACCACAGTTTAAGTTGTGGTTCAGGGTGTAACTCTATGCTCCTATAAAGCTTGTTATTTTGCACCTTTGTACCGTGTTAAAGTGCCAGCGATGATATGCAATAAGCTAGATCTTCACTACATCTTAAAACAGCTCGGTTTCTCCTGACTAATACCTGGTAGCACCGTACACAGGATATCCTTAAACAAGCTTTGACAAGACAATGTTGGATTGCACTCACTTCCAGGCCTATTTGTAAAAAGGAAAACATGTGCAGTTAAAACTCTTCTAAAACAGACTCTATCCTCTCACTGTGCCAGCTGTCCAAATTTGGATTTGATGACAATGAAATAATATTTAAATAGCAGAATTTGTCCATTGTTGCCTTATAGACATTATGGATAATAATGAATGCACATTATTTGTCCATTCATGTAAATAAATGTTATAATGCCAGACCTTTCTAGTACAGATGTCACATGGTGCCCCTTACAAACTAATTTAACAGTAACAGACTTAAATACAGACAGCAGCACTGGTGGCTGCTTAGTTTGAGGATCTCCTCCTTACATTTATCCAGAGAGGACAGGCTCCTTAAACACGTTAAACAGAAATAAAATACATAATGCAAAATTATAATGAAAGAATTGTGTACAGCAATGACTAAAAAAAAACTTTCAAAATGTATTTGGCTAATGTCGGTGTGAATACACATACCTGTTGTATGACAGGTTTTGGTCAAAAGTATGTGGTTTTCACATTTGTTTTTAGTATAGTTAAATTTCTTGTTATGTTTCTTTTGTGCTTTTACTGTAGGTAAAGCAACAGACTGTAGCCCTATGCCAAGACAGGTTTCCTCTCAGGGACAATAAAGCTTACTCTACTCTATTCTAGGCTCTTCTTGTTTCTCTATTTTCAGCCACCTCGTCTCCTCTGTCCTCTGTCCTTCTGCCTGTAACCTAGAAATTGATCTTAGCGCGCCGTCTTGAAGGATATCTCGGTTCCTAAACTGCATCTCGAGGAGAGAGCAGGCTTGCCATAGGAGCTATGAACAACGAAGCACAGGTGTATCCTACATTTTTATTTAAATGTTTAAATATTTTATATACTCTATTGATCCCACAAGGGGAAATTCTCTCTTCATATATCCCAGGAAGCTGTAGTCAGAGCTCAAGATTAGCCACACTAAGGCTCCCCTGGAGCAGATAGGGTTAAGGGCCTTGCTCAGGGGCCCAGCAGTCGCAGCTCGGCAGTGCTGGGGCTTGAAACCCAGAGCTTTCATAAAATGTACCCTTTTCCAATGTGTTTTTAGCACCCATGGCGTAAAAGAGGCATGACATACAGCTGGACTATACAAAACCTGTCAGCTCATCATCAAGCTCTGCAGAAGCCTGATAACGATCCTGATCATTTGAGTCAGGTGTGTTGGAAGAGGGACACATCTAAAACATGCAGGATAGTGGCCCTCGAGGACCAGGATTGGGCACCCCTGCTGTAGGCCATGTTAAAACACATTTAAGAGCACTATAGTATCCACTCCATAGAATCCACTCCAGACACTGGTGGGGGACGAGAGCTGCTGTTGAACAGCACAGTCAGCACAGACCAGGTGTTAGCTGACACACAGATACACACCACCAATCAATTATTTCAATATTTTCAACATATTCCCATAAACCCTGCTCTTGTAAGAACATGAATCACGTGTCTAAAAATACCTAGTGTTGTTGCTTGTGAGTCTTACCATGGTTTTCCCACACTGAAAGCTGATGCTGGTCTGAATGTTGTTGTTGCTCCCAGGACATTTTTTTGTGCTGTTGTAATCCAGCACGGTGCCAGAGAGCCTCTGCAGGGACAAGTCACCTGTACATTTGACACAGAAAAACACAGTCAATTACAGACCACTGAAATGGTTGCACACTGTTTCTAAGACCTTAAGCTATGTAAACTTGCATTCATGTTAAATGTTGCCAATAATAACACTGAATTATATTGAATTTATAACACACACAAAATACTGAGGGGTGATTATCTGTACATAATCTGTATGCCGCTTAATCCTCTGCATTAACAATGCGTTCATTCACTCCTTCTTCATTGCATTCAAACCAACTTAAATTATATTTCTCTTCTTTATATATTCTTTAATGAGAATCCAAGGACCGTCAAGTTCATCCCTACAAAATCCCTGCAAGGCCGTGGCTGCACGTTCCATCGCTATAAGTTCTAAGAAGTCCTTCAGCCAATTATTCAAGCAGAAGCAATTCAGCTTTATTACTTTCCAATTCATAAGGAAATGGCAATGAAGAAGGAGTGAAGGAGGAGACAGTAACAATGTTTCTCTTTACAATCTAGTATGTCACCATATCTCTGTAACAAAAATTGTAATTTCTCTGGCAAACTGTCTTTGTGTTGTGTATTTGTACTGTATGTAATGTGTTGTGTATTTGTACTGTATGTAATGTGTTGTGCTGTGTGTGTGCTGCCCTTGTATTTTGTCTTTAAAAAAAATTTAAAAAAAAAAAAACAAACAACAACAACAACAAAAAAACAATGCGTTCATTAGAATTATAGAAGTAGTAGGAAGTTGCTTCTCCTGTCTTCACAGTTCAATTTTCTTTCCATCCTTTTCGTTTGCTGTATGCTTTATGGATGATATTGTATGTGGAGCTACAAAACACTAATTTGCTGCTGACATGGAAAGTTCATCTAATTAAATCAAAGCAAAAGAGGAAAGGCTACGCATAACTTCATGAAAAAGATCCGTCAGCTAGTCCAATAAACATTCTAGGCTGTTCACCCCCGTAAGTAATTGTAGCAGAAAATTTGACAAACTAATATCTTCGCCCACCAACCCCCCCCCCTGACCCAGTGGGTCAATGGAAACAACATCTCACTCACAAACACCACACATCCTCTGTGCCATACTATTTTGATCACTATGTCAGTACAGAGGCTTCATTAATCATCTCAGTGCACATGAACAGCAGTGGGAAATGTGCATGAGAAGCCTCTGACTGAATTTAAAAACTGGAAGGAAGTTAAATAAACTCCCAACAGGTCAGTCAGATGACACGCTATGAAAATACCTGACGTCTGTAAATGCATCACCACATGACAAGCTGAAGCTCTGTTGCATAAACAAACAAAAGGAACTAATTGGATCAAATACTGTTCTCAGTGACACATTGCAGTCTTCTTTGTAATGGGCTGTGTATCTGTTTGTGTATAATTGACAACCTCATTTTAGTCCTTCTGTTTTTGTATTTTATTTTCTTTTGTTGCTTTTAAAATGTTTCAAAAAAGGACATATTTCTTTGATGCTTTCACTAATTTGAAGCCAGTCTAAATGAAACTTGCATTACATTTGATGTGTGTTTATGTGCTCTCTGAACCCTGTGATATGACAGACTCCTATCACAAGAGGCTTGTAAAGGAATGTAATTGAGTAACAGTGTGACCTACTAACACCAAAAACTACTGTACAGGGCTGTCAGTGTGTCGAAACTGTTCAGCCATAACACCGCTCAGGTCTCTGCCTGCTGCACTGTTTCACGTCCTGTAATATTCGTTTACAGTTTCTATTCGTCATGTTTTATCAGTATTATGACTAACAGGCAGTATCCTTTTCTGGTTCCAGCTCAAAAGTAAAGACTTGTTGCTTTTCGCTATCATTTATGTTTGTAAACCAAATGTGAAACAAGTATAGATTAGGGGTTGGCTGATACCGATTATTGAAAATCAAGGACACCGATAACAATGTTTTTTTAACCGATGTGCATTTGCAGTAAAAATGGAAATGTTATAACACAAACTCCAACACAAATCTTTATTGAAATGCCTTTATTTATGTGGTATATATGTTTAATTAAACACATGCACCACATATGTACCATAAAAGTACTTGTTTATCAATCAGATGTTTTTAGAATTACATTCAGTACACTACTTTTAAAGGTGAGG
>OMNN01084151.1:0-26631 GCA_900302755.1 Chromis chromis | reverse complement strand
ACACACACAGTAACACAGTAACACACAGTAACACACAGTAACACACTCAGTAACACACACAGTAACACAGTAACACACACAGTAACACAGTAACACACAGTAACACACTCAGTAACACACAGTAACACACACAGTAACACAGTAACACACACACACACACACACACACACACACACACACACAAACACAAATACCATATTCCTGATACCTGCTTCTCCAAGGAATCACCACAAAGGCTCATATTGATCAGCTGCCTACACTATGGAACCTAGTGTGGTTATTGATCCTTCTTGCAGAGACCTCTTAGTTTGTGCCCAGGTGATCTGCTTGCTGGTATTTTTGGAGAGGGCTATTTAACTTTAGGGTCAGAGGGCAGGCAGGACCAACAGGGTCAAAGTATACAGCAAGTAGACATGTTAGGTGAAGTTAAGGTTAACGTTTGAAAAAGCTGCTTGATTGCTCTGTAGAGGTATTGATTGCTTGTAGGAGGTTTGTTGCACTTTTGTTTGTGTATCAGCAGGATTGCACAAAAACTACCGAGCTGAATTTTATGAAACTTGGTGGAGAGGTAGAGCATGAGTAAAGGCAGACTCTCTTTCTTTTTCACTTTATTTAACATTGCGAGGTAGATAATTTTTTGTCTGTTAGAAAGATTGTGCCAAACTACCAGACCAGATTTCATGAAACTTGGTGGAGATGTGCAGCATGGGGTAAGGAAGGAAACATTACATTTTGTCGCAAATCTGGATAACTTTCCTAAAGGCATTGGCCTTGGCAGAGGATGCACTCTCCAAGTGCCCCTCCAGTGTCAGTGTATGAGACTGTAGAACCAGAGTTGTGCAGTTTGTTTTTTTTTTTTATTATGATTGGTTCAGGATGCTGCCTGTAAGGAGTTCTTACCTTATTGAAGCTCTTGGCTTGCATCCAACATTCCTTGCATTTTTTTATTTTTTTTTGTCTGAGTTAGGCATTCCCATCTGCAGCAGCCTATGTCATGCATTTGTGTATATGAGGGTGTGCAGTGAGGGATATGGGATATGTGATCCTGTGCGACAGAAAGGGAAAGTTTGTTTCAGCGTTGCAGCGTTTTCTCCTTTTGTGGAAGTGTGGGCTCACTGTGTTGACCTCCCCCCCACCTTCCTCTCAATAAACAGGGACCGTCCCATTGCTTTACACATTCACACGTTGAAAAGCTGCACTGACACTGAACATAATACCCATACTCATTATTGACCAGCCACTTTCTCATTTTCTAACCAACTTATAGAACACCAGCCCCAGACTTTAGCAGCACTGCTTAGAGATACTCTTAATATCCATTCAGGGTTGAAATGTTTGTACAATTAATTGTAGGTTGTGAAATTTACCTTGAATTATTTATTTCTTCACATACAATATTTTCTGTAATTAATGAGTACAAAGGGTTTAGTACAGGCTTTAAAGTAAAAAATAAACTTAGTA
This sequence comes from Chromis chromis, assembly GCA_900302755.1. NCBI lineage: Eukaryota > Metazoa > Chordata > Actinopteri > Pomacentridae > Chromis > Chromis chromis. The sequence goes on along the minus strand of OMNN01084151.1, from coordinate 25,170 downwards.
CAAACATGGGGAAAAGGAAACTTCCTCAGTTGTTTAACCAGAATTTATCCAAATTTCAGTTTGTGCTATATTGTCAGATTTACTCCAGGTTCATCATTATCATCATTTGTCTTTACAATTAGGCTTCTAGCTGAATGCCTGCCTGTCCTCCAATATTCTAATGTACTTATCTTAATAAATCATAAGTCTAACATTAATCTCAGTTGGGTTACTCAGCTGTTGCTTAGTCACTTGATTTGCAGGTAAATAGTACAAACGTTGTAAATGTAACAATCACCTTAATTAAGCAAATACTATGCTACAAAACACTTGGGCCTTGATATCGCTCTGGTAATGTTTCAGTAAAGTAGCTGAAACAAACGATTCAAGGGAGCAGAAGGGAGATAACCATCGCTCTGGTAATGATTACTTTATCTAGCAGTGTGTTTCTGCAACGAGCATTAATCTGTGGTAAGCATCGTTTCACACAGCTGTGTTGTGGAGAATTCAGGGCATCGTAGTAACATTACATAAACAGAAACTCTTTATTTCACAGACTTTCAGTAGCTATTATGCTTATCTAGGTATGATACGGCTGACTAAAGTAACTTAACTACCCCTAAGAGCATGCAAGAACATGCTGGTACTCACCCAGCGGGAGATACTCAGTTCCCACAAAATACCCACTGGTCTACGAGACAACCTTCCTTAAATGGGATGTGTGGTTCGGCTGTGGGTGTGCTAACCTCAGTTGTCAAAAAACATAGTAACTGTATTAATTTATAGACTTTTTATTAAGTTTTTGTTTACCTCGAGAGACTGAGATTGGCCATGGTGGAGGATGTATTCAGATCCTTTGCCTAGGTAAAAGTACTAATGTCACACTGTAATAGTCCTGCATTGAAAATGTTACTGTAAAAATATGTAAGTGTAATCAGGAACCTGTTCTATGGTATTAAAAGTAAAAGGACTCAATGCAGACACATGCCTCCTGTGATCATTAAAATACAAACGATGCCCAACCAAATGTATTTGATCACTATTAGTGTCAACGCTTTTATTCTCATTATGTAGAAGAAGTTTCAGAAAGTTGACTAAATCCTACACTGGCAGATTGCCAGAATGTTTTTGCAGATTAGTGAGTTTAAGTCCATTTGACATTAGTCCTGCTCATAAAATTGGAACAGCATATGCAGATTACAGTTCATGTCTGAAAGTTGGTTGTGTGAAAAAACATTGCTATCATTGTCAAGGAGTTATAAAGATGCAGAGCTGATTTCCCTTATGTGCATGTTCAGAAATGTGAATTGTTAAACCTTAACAAGTCAATGTTTAATCTACATTATTATTATCATCATACAATAACCAAAATCCCTGCACTGAGGTTAAACTAGGAGTTTAACCTCAGTGCATGTTAGTTTTAGTAAACCTTCTCCTGCTAAACTAGGCCAGTCGTAATTGAGCTTCTGTCTCTGTTGCTCTCAGTCATATGTTACTACCATGATGTCACCCTGGATTATAATGTCAAGTATGTATTTCCAAATTGGGATGATCAGCAGACAGATCGCTTGCTCTCCCACTCACAGGGTGACACAGATAACACAGCAGATTCTTGTTGCAAGGATACTTGTGTAATAGGTCCTAGTTTGTTGAGACTGTCACATAGTCAGTATTGTTACACAAATTTTTGACTCTGTATCTGTGTTTTTGTAGTTGTTTGCAATGCCTTGTCTAGTATTAGTGAGATTTTGTCCCTTGTACTCATAGGTAGGAGTTGGGTGTGAGGGATGAAAATGCCATAATTATTTTACAATGTAATGCAAATAATAACACTTGATCTTAAAATAATCCCAGAATTGATCAACAACATTTCAACAGAAAACTATTTTAGTGGATTGCTGTAGGTCATTTTTTTGTCTACCTCTTTTAAATCAAACCATATCCGGAAACATGTTTATCAAATTTAAAAAAGAAAATGCAATGAATAATGCAGGTTCTGGGGGAGGTTTCTTCCTGTTAAAGGAGATTTTTTTCTTTCAACTGTTGCCAAAGAGCTTGCTCAGTCGGAATAATTTGTATTTGTTGGGCTTCTCTTTCTAATTTAGTAAGGTTAGATTTGGCTCTATACAAATACAACTGAATTGATAACTTGATTTGTAAGGGCTTCTTCCCATCCTGCTGTGAAAATGTCAGACTCCACTGGTCCTATGTGAAGTATGCTAAATGTTTTTTAAGGCATCTTGCCAACCATGCCACTCTGGCCAGTGTTTTTATTATCTCAATAAAATAATATCCAACATTCTTTGTTTTCTCACTGGACCACTCTATGTATTGTGCATTGTCTCTCTTTATCTAGTTTTGAAGGCAACCTCATCTATAATTTTAAGTAGGATGTAAATGTGTAAACATTGGATTTATGAGGGGAGAAACAGGGGAGATAAATTCTTGTAAAACAGGAGATTGAATGATTTTTGAAAAAGCAGTTTGTTGCAAAGGAGCTTCATCTTTTAATATCATCATGCAATACCATATTAACTCATCTTCCAGTGTGTATGTATGTATAATAATACAGCAAAAGGGACATGACCTGGCTTCTAGAGAAAGTGCATTATGGCTCATGTGGAATAGTGGTAGGCTGCATGAACATGCGTGTGTCCTGTTTTGGGAATTGGAGCAGACTGCTGTGTCTGACTCAGCCTCTTCTGTTGATTTTGGGGAATTCTGTGTTCTGGTAACTTAACAGAGCTGATATGACTCATCTGAAGTCCCTATGGTGTCGCACCACTTCCCAGAAAGAAGGATGGTGATGTGGATGATGTTAGTTCATGTGTATATGTAATAAACGATTGCAGCCGTGGAATCGGTCTGGCCAACTTTTAGATTTAACCTCTTTGCAGTAGAGTGAATAGTGAGTTGCTCACCAGTTACGATTAGAGACGAGCAGATCATCAGGTGTGGGTTGGAGCTGGGGAGGCAGAGAAAGAAAATGCTGACCAGGCAGTCTGTGGTGACCACATTTTGGAAGTCTGTTAACAATATGATGACCTCTCCACTTTTTTCCCTCCATTCCTACCATTTGTCCATCTGTTTTGGAGCTCTGCCAGCAAGCAAGGCCAAATCTGACTGAAACAACACAGACTATTCTTAATGGAAATATCTTACAGCCACAGAAATGGAAAGCTTGCCAGTTCTTTTACTAATGTGATGGGGAATACAATAGACTTATACGAGCCTCAGCACCTTGGCACCAAAAATGCAGTCACATTAAACTTCATTTCAAATACACTCAGGAGATGAAAAAAGTCACTGGCAATGTCACTGTGACCCCTTGGCTAAAAAAGCATGAAGGACTCATTGTCTAGCCATTTGTGGTACTGAAGCAGATTCACCAAACATATAAACCCAAACAGAGACTGTCTGGTTTCAGTGTTTTACAGTGGATCAAGTTAAGTTAAATCAAAGTGTGGCCTCATGAATTAGAGCATTCAATTCTGTCATCCTTGTTTTTTAGGTTCATATTTGTTTCAGGGATCAAATAAGATTGGTTGCAAAAAGATGTGCAATTAAAAATATGCCTGTTTTGTGAACATACCATAGACAAAACTAAGACATGACCTACTGGCATTTATTTGTTCAGCTCTGGATGAATGTTTTTGCAGTGTCAACATCAGGCATCGTTAGATGTGGTCCAACAGTGTGGCTGTCCTGATTTGTGAGGGTAATTTTCTGTTGGTTGCAATGAAATCTCTTTGGGTAATTTCACCAGAAAATTGCACAAATCAGCTTTTGAATATTGATTGTGTCCTTTTTTAGATCATCATGAAAAAAAATTACAGGGCCTTACATGCCTCAAAACATCTGCCAGCAAAAAGGATCTAAGAAAAGGGGGCCATTTGATACTTACAGGGGCTACTTTAATAATGTGGGCACTGAGGATAGGCTGCTACAGAGAGGTAACTGAGTGGCCGATTAAATTTAAACTGCAGCCGTATTCTTTCAGTGTTCTCTAGAAAATGTTGATATAATAAACGTAAAAATAAAATGAATCACCATTCCTCATACCAGCTCCATCAACATTGTACTTTCTGATATAGAAACAAATACTGTCACTAATGTGTTATTGCCATACCTTGTTATTAAGGTGGCAGAAAATGATTTTGTCTGTGTATCTATCTGATATGTGTCTATTGCTTTTTCAATGCTAGGTCGAAATGAGCTGATAGCGCGCTATATCAAGCTGCGAACGGGGAAGACACGCACACGCAAACAGGTATGCACAGATATTACTGAAGATGATGGTATAGACATCTGTTTGATGTAATAGGATTTACTGGATGCAGCTCATGTATTGTCTGATACAACTTCACCCATGCACCTTATTAAAGTGATTATTATTGGACCGTGTCTGTTTAAAATTGTAAAATCATCTTGTGTGTGTTTTCATGGGGGTAACCCTGGCCCCCATAGGTGTCTAGTCACATTCAGGTTTTGGCACGCAAGAGGGTACGAGAATACCAGGCAAGCATCAAGGTGGGTTCCCACTGAATCAACTCACCCTTTCCTCTGTAGTCACATCCCTTCTTCTTTTCTTTTCTTTTCTTTTCTTTCCTTTTCCTTGTTCCTTCCATCCTTTTTCCTCCATCCTGTTTTTCTTCAGGTCTCTAGTCACCTGCAAGTCTTGGCCAAGAGAAAGTCTCGTGAGATTCAGTCTAAGCTCAAGGTACACACGCTCACTGACTTTGCAATGCTAGCTGCTTTGCTCTGCATTTGGCGCAAAACTAACTTCACCCATTATATCACGAAGGATGTCTTGGTCAGGAGTTGCAACTGATTTAAACCTCTCTGTCAGGGTTTCTACATGTTGGTTTCTGCTGCAGTTGACATGCATCCTAAAAATGTAACTACATGTCAGAGACCACATGAACTATAACCATTTAGCTAAAGTTTTTGTCTTATGATTTTGCTTTCAACACTACGTGGACCAAGTTAAAGAAGGGCAGTGTAATTTTTTCCATCAATAATAGACAAAATTACATGATGATGCATGACAAATCCAATTTGGCATTGTGGTGATGCCATGCTATCTGAGCTATTGGCATCTAAGTCAAGACCACAAGAAAACCCTGATGGAACAGTTTAAATCCAATTTAGAAGCAGTTAGTTGCATGATTGTTGTACAGTCATTAGAGCACTGAAATAGGGGTTTTTATTGGCTGTAGGAATGTGTGACAGGCTCAGGCTTTGCAAACTAATGTTTTCAAACGTCTTGTTTGTTTGCTTGTATGCTTTACGGGTCTCATACATTTGCTTTCTATACATATTTGAAGTTTGGTAACATTACTCAGTACGAAAGCCTGCAGTTTTGTGTGTGTATGCGTGTGTGTGTATCATAATTTGTGGGGAAGAGGTTTTTGTTAAGATGCATAGCAGTTTCATTCGTTTGTTCTCTGTTAGCCCTTTTCCACCGAACTGGTTCCAGTGCTAGTTCGGAGCCAGAGCCTGATTTAGCACCAGTTCTGTGTGTTTCCACCGTGTAAGCACCGGCTCTAGGTTTTAAAAACTGGTGCTTAGCAAGCACTAACTCTTTGGGCCTGAGCTAAGAACCAAGTACGTCTGGGGCTATTGTGACCAACGATCACTGGTGGAAAGGGACACACAAGTGGGAATTTGTGTCCTTTTTTACCACGACGTCCCTGGTCCGATCGCAGATGTATTGGAATGACTCCCGGGACACACGGAAGTTTTGCACAAACTATCGTGGATGTGCCCAGGCAAAAGGCGACCTCCGCTTCGCAATCAGCCTTAAGACCATCTATAAAGATGAACATAGATATTATCATCAACTTATTGTGTTTAACTGCTATGTAATCGATGCAAGCGTAGTCGTTTTACGGTGACACAATGGTGTGGCTCCAACTTGGCTCCTTGCCTATGGAAAAGCAAAAGAGGTTCTTAGGAGGAACGAGATTTGAACCAACTAAGCACTAGCACCAGCACCGAACTAGCACCTGGTTCTTCTAGGTGGAAAAGGGGTATTTGTTCAGCAGGTTTGCGTCCTTGGACAGATAACTGCATGAGATTCAGTAGCTTGCTTGGTTAATCAATATGTATGGCTGCTGTAATGAACATTAATGCTTTAATACACACAAACATACAACAGGTTTTAATGTCCCCTCACCAATTTATACACTCTAGGAGCTTCAGTTTTCTCCTTTTATACATTTCTAAACTCCACATTCCTGCTCTTGAACATTTCCCTCAGTTCTTTATCTTTTCTGTTTAATCACTTTTCTTGTGGTTTGACCGTGCCCTGTAATAAAGTCTCTTTGTACAATCATTCTGCAACAAAGACATTCAACTTGCTGCTCTGTGATACATGGTCTCTGATTATGCTTGGAGAGTGTAACTTTTTAAGATTTCCAGGTCAGCATATTTACTGGTACAAACATAGGCATTATGCTCTAGGATGGCAAAGGTTAGTAAGGCATAGCTTGTCCTGTCAAAGTAAGATTCACATTTCTGAGCTTAGCATCATGCATCTGTTTGACATGGTAGATTTTGGGTGTAGTCACATCAAAGAGTTACTGTTGCTTCAGAAAGTTCTCGGGCCTGTTCACTTTTCGCACATTTAATAATGTAGTAGATGTCATTTTAAATAAAATTGTCATTTATTCCCATCAATCTACACACAATACCCAGTACCTAGATAAAGTGAAATCTTTGCATATTTATTAAAGATCAACAACTCAAATCTCTCATTTACAAAAGTATTTAGACCCTAATTCACTATTTAGTAGAAACCCCTTAGGCAGCAGTTACAGCTTTCAGGGGTAAGTCTCAACAGGCTTTGCACACAAGGATTTGGGCAGTTTATCCTCTTCTTCCTGACAGATCCTCTGAAGCTTCCTCCGATTGGATGGGAAGCATCTGCGAGCTGCAATCCACAGGTTGATGTCTGGGCTTTGGCTGGACGAGTCAAGGACAGTCTGGCTTTTCCTGAAGCAACTCCAGTGTTGTCATAACCTTATGTTTCTGATCATTCTCATGCTGAAAGGTCGGCTGTTGTCCCAGTCTCAGATCAGTTGGATCTTCAAGGACCTTACTGTATTTAGCTTTACTCTTCAGTTCTGATCAGTCTCTTTGTCCCTGCTGCTAAGAAGCAAACTCACAGAATGCCATGTCTGTGCTTCACTGTAAAGACGGTTTTAGCCAGGTGATGAGCAGTGCCTGGTGTTGAGCAGAGTTAGTGTTTGGAGTTCTCCCCAAAGAGTTTAGTTTTTGACTCATCAAACCAGAGAATCTTTTATCTCATGCTTTCCTTTCTAGTCCTTCAAAATGACAAGAAGACTGTTATGTCTTTTACTCAGAATGACCTCCGTCTAGATTCTTTGCTATAAAGACCTGATCAATGAAGTGTTGTTGAGATGGGCGTCCTCCTGGCAGTTTCTTTTCTCTGCACAGTACCTCTTAGGTTCTTGATCACCTCCCTGAAACAAAGACCCTCTTGCTTGGCGACTCAGTTTGGCATTGACAGCCAGCTATAGAAGGAGTCCTGGTGGTTTCAGACTTTTTTTATTTCACAATAATTAAAGCCACTGTGCTCTTTGTATTACTCAAAGTTTCAAAAATAGTATGCCCCTGTCCTGCTCACCAGTTTTACCACGGAAGTCAGCAGAAAGTCTGGCTTACTAAACCATGTCCAGTGAGTTCAGTTTTTCACAGTTGAACTTTATTCAGGTTTAAGACATCTCTAAAGGATTATTAAAGCAGAAAGGATGCATCTAACCACAACTTGGAGTGCCAGAGAAAAAAGTCTGAATACTTTTGTAAACAACATATTTTACTTTTTTATCGTAATTTACTGTGTAGATTGATGGAAAAGTGACACATTTATTCATTTAAAATTAACCTTGAAGTGAAGGCGCTTGAATACTGTATGAAGCAGTGAGCAAGGCGTATATTCTGTTCTTTAACCTGCTTTTATTTTGAATGTGCTCAAGTTAATTAATAACGTGTCTTTTTTGCCATAGGCCATGAACTTGGTAAGTTTTGGTTATACAACTACAGTTTTCTGCTTAAGGCTTTGTGCTGTGTGGTTGGCATCACATTACTGCTAGTCCACAATGCAGTTTTACTGGCAGACTCAAAAATCCTGCTCATTGCTCTTTTGTTTTTAGTGGCTTTAGTTAAATACTGGTGATGGTTAGCTTTTCTAGTTTTGTGCGCCTCCTGCTTTGGCTTCCCTTCTTGTCTGCTTTGCTTTCTGTCCTGTCTTCCCATATAGTTACTGCATCATGCTGAAGTACAGTATATGTTGGCTGGCTTGCTGTCTAAACTGGCCTTTGAAGTTGGCTGACTTTGGAATGATAACCTAATTTTTCCTGAAAATTTTAGATGGAGAATTGTCATTGTGTACTACTTTGTGTTTGTCTTTCTCTTCAGGACCAAGTATCCAAAGACAAGGCACTGCAGACAGTAGCCAACCTCTCATCAGCTCAGATAGTGTCTGCGAGTGTAATGAAACCCCAGACTCCCTTCCCTCCACCAGTCAGAGTGAGACGAAAACACTGACACACACACACATCTGTTCTTCTCTACCTTCTGGGTAAAAGTCTGAGTAATACTATCTGCCCTGTTTTCCCCCTTTCCTCTCGTTTAGTTTTGGCCCGGCCCTATGCCAGGACAGCCTGGACATTCTCAGGAGTAAGCATCACTGGCTGTTGTTTTGTTTTTTTCTTTAAAATTAAAAAAAAGTTATTGTTCAAGCTGGTACAGTTGCTGATTTTTGGGTTCCTTCTCTTCTTTTTTTGTATTTGCAGCATCAAGCCCTTTGCACAGCCACCATACACTACACTACCAGCCCCTGTCCCTGCACCTATCAGTAAGTGGGAACACAACACAATTGATTTGCCTAGTTAGTATAAATAATGTCAATTTGGTAATGGTAATTTTGTGTTTTCCTATTTTAAATGTTTGGCAGGTTATGAGGCCTTGCCACCACCTCGTCCTGCAGCTATAGCAGCTCCTGTATGGCAAGACAGAACCATTGCCTCGGCAAAATTACGGCTACTGGAGTACTCTGCTTTTATAGAGACCCAGAGAGACAGAGAGACGGTACAAACATCCAGACCCTTTGAATGAAGAGTCAGCCATGTGAAATATTGCCAAAATGAAATCTGTCTCTCTATTTTCTCTTTATTACTGTTTCTCCTTCCTTTCTACAGTATAAACACCTTTTCGTACACATTGGGCCATCAAACCCCGGCTACAATGACCCTGTATTGGAGTCCATAGATGTGAGGCAGATTTACGACAAGTTCTCTGAGAAGAAAGGCGGCCTGAAGGAGCTGTACGAAAAAGGGCCACACAATGCGTTCTTTCTTGTCAAGTTCTGGGTCAGTACACAAAACCAATGTTCCCACTAAAGTCAGTTGGAGAAAAACATGCTTTTTTGTTTTTCCATTAAATTACATTCATTGCATTAGATGAATATTTTGTGTTTAGTCATAGAATAGCTGTTTTTGCATTCTGAGGTAATAACCTGTTACACCACATGGGGGAAGCAAAGTGTGGTACTGGAGCACACACAGAACTTCACTGGTAGTTTATTAAGCTGTATTTGATTCAACACCCTGGTACTTTAATCACTCAGAAAAGCAAGACATGCAAATTCTGTAGTCGTTATTTTCTTTCTTGTGTTGCTTAGACTATATAATGGGTCTTTCTGATGCAGAAGGACAGCAAAGTTATACAATTTCTCATGAAGAGCCACAGTGATCACCCTGACCCAGATATGTGTAGTAAAACACAAATGAAAAAGAGTATTTGAAATAAGTATTTTAGTTTTTAGTGGTAGCTTCTTGATTTACTTTCCTCTATTCTTAGTGCTGTTTTCACACTTGCTCTTTGTCCATCTGATTGCACTTGTTTCAGGCGGACCTGAGCAGTGACATTGAGGAGGGTTCTGGTGCATTCTATGGTGTGAGCAGCCAGTACAGTGGGACAGAAAACATCACTATTAGTGTCTCAACAAAAGTTTGCTCCTTTGGCAAGCAGGTGGTGGAGAAGGTTGAGGTGAGAGAATTAACCTTTTATTTTAATGCACATGAAGTATTTCCTATCAGGCCTCAATAACATGTGTTTTAATTGTAATGCATGTCTGTGGATTCTTCCCATCCAGACCGAGTATGCACATTTGGAAGGAGGAAAGTACGTGTTCCGCATCCACCGTTCACCCATGTGTGAATATATGATCAACTTCATCCACAAACTCAAACACCTGCCAGAGAAATACATGATGAACAGTGTACTGGAGAACTTCACCATTCTGCAGGTGTGTGTGTTAACGTTGTTAGGAACTTGCTATAGCAAACTCATAGTGACAGACATGTTTTGAATAATCCTACAAATAATGCCATTATATGGATAAACCTTTTTTTAAATGGACAAAGGTGTATAGTTCAAGAGTTTGATTTTCTCAGGGATCATACTTATTTTGAACCACTCTGACTGAAAACAAAGCAGTTCATACATCGTCTCGCACAGGATTTCCTGAAAGAGGATCTGGGTGGGAATCATCTCTTATCTGTTTAAAACATTTTGGCGAACTAAAAAATTAGGCGAGTAATGGAAAGGTGCAGCAAGTAATTTTAGATGCAGAGCTGACTATTTTCTGTAATATATGTGCTTCAGCAGTAGTTAAGCTGCCAAACCAAACTTTAAAAGACATTTTGCCCTTTCCACAACTGATAAAAAATTTGAGATTTTATAAATATTGCTTTTCCTTTTAAGGCTTACACAAACAATACACTTTTTCGCACTGGTTTCATACCAATGAGAGGTAGTTTATCACCATCCCCTCTTCTGAATTCTATGATCACTACTTTAGTTTTTCCACAATTAGAAGATTATTTCAGCAAAAAGCTCACAAGATTAGATTAAAGTCTTCTCTCCTGCACGTTCTATTACAAAATCCTGCTTCTCCTCAACGGTGTCTTCTTTTTGTGCTGTGTTTTTGCTAGGTGGTGTCCAACAGAGAAACTCAGGAGACTCTGCTGTGCATCGCCTTTGTGTTTGAAGTGTCCACAAGTGAACATGGAGCACAGTACCACGTTTATCGACTAGTTAACGACTAGCAGCATGTTGCCTGCATGCAGAGACTCTTCACAGACTTTTTGATACATACAGCATAAACACTATTTCCCGCTCAATACACAGATTTCCCCACTCCTCCACTTTGAACACACTTTTTTAAATCAGACCAACCGTCACACTGTAGTCATACCTGCGGCTTTTTCATGTGTATGCACAGATCTCTCTGCAACGCCCCATGACTTAAACACTTCACAGTTACGGAAATAACTCACTGTTCATCGTAGACATTATGATTTTCTTTTTAATTAGTACTTTAATTCACTGACAAATTGAAAATATGATAAAAACTTTTTTTTTTTTTTTAAACATCAAAGGGGTTATACTACACTGAGTCAAGCTGAATACTTCATATCCCTCCAATTTCTACATCATATCCAGTGAGAGTGTAGCTTTGATGCATTAAAAATGAATATAATTTCCTGGGAATGTTCCAAGCATATGAATTTATGTCATAGGTGTGACTGATGTGAGACGAGTTTGAATATAGTTTGACAAACAAACCATTTAATCAGTGTTAATGTAACCTGCCACAATGACTATTTCTGCTACAGTTTGTGGTATCTCTGCAAGGTACAATTTGAATAACCCTACAATGGTATATCCTCTGTTACTGCTTAGTGTGAAATCACGGACTTCTATTCAATCCAAGGATCCTATTGCAGAAAGTATGAGTGTGGCTCTTTTCAGAAAATAATGCACTACATGTAAAGACGTACATGTCGTATTTATATTTGAAACGGTGTCAAAGTGTAAAGAGAGCCATCATTTTAGGAGTATTTGCTGTTGAAAGGTTTCCAGTGGTACATGCTGTGGAGGGAAGATCTCGATCGGCTCACTTGTCTGTGGAAACAACAGAATAGAGTTTCAGATTCAGTTTGTACTTTGCTGTCAGCAGCATTTTTAAAAAGAATTATCTTTACTGTTCATAGACACAATACTGTTTTTACTTTGACTGTGTGGGCTTGCTGCAGTATTTCTACCTCCACGCGAGTTGGGATAAGAATGTGCTTTGATTCATAAAGCCTTAAGCTGAGGAGCACTGATGTATAGGATGTGTACACTACTCTTGTAATGGTACTGTTTATAAGCCAAAATAAGGCAAATAGACTCGTTTTTTTAAAGATGACATATCTTTTTTTTGTACTTCACCAGCACAGCAAGAAGTGTTACTCTAAACATCAAAAATGATGGGTGTTGTGGCTGTATCTTTTCTGGTGTATGGTACAGACCACAGTAAGGTCACCCACAGTGCACTGGGGTAGATTTTTCCCTTATAACACTAACAAAACTATCCAGCTGACACTTTTATTGTTTTGCTCTATGTAATGTTTTGGATTACTGGTACACATGGCTACCAGCATTTTTATATTAAATCTTATTTGACTCTATCACGCCCTCTCCTGGCAGGATTATCTTTAACCATGTGGAAGGCGTTAATTTGTCTTTTGTCTTTCTATCACGACAGTAAGAGCCTTCTGGCTCCATTTTTAGATAAGATCGTAATTTGATATTCACTGTGTGGTCAGCCAAAAGTGTTTTGTTGTTTTTATCTTTTATTTCTGTCTATGTACTCTGTTTGGCTGTGCCTAATCACTCCTTTGGTCAAGCCTGCTCAGTGAATTAAATCTGTGCCTTTTATGCTGTACCAATAAAATCACATGATGGTGTCTTGATAGCAACCTTTTGACAACTGCTTGAGAGAGGAAATCATTCTTAAGTTCTGAATGAATGCATTGTAAATGTCTTACACTAAGTGTTACACCCACGTTAAGAGAAATTTCGTATTTGATCTCAGTTATTGCTGGATATCCAATCAGAATACTTAACTTTAAACTGTCAACTTCATATTCTTAGTATCAGATTAAAACATAAGAAAAAGCTTTTTAATCTAAATCATAGCTTTTATGTAGTTGGGCAAAGCTTTTGTAACTTGGCATAAGAACTGACATTTTTATTCTCCTAATTTGTTACATTACAAATATGGAGTTGTTGTTTTTTTTATAGGAAACATGCTTATATTCTTTTAATTAGGTATTAAGGGTAAGGGGGAGTGTTTTCAGTTTCTGTACTGTGATTTGGGCATCATTCAGACACTAATATAAAACATTTCAAACAACATCCAGCTCTTGATCTAATAGGTTTTGTTCAACTGAAGACATTTCCCTGTAGTACAAACACAGGTGCATTTAGCTGCATCCACTTCAGGGACATGTGGTCTCTGGGAATTGCTCTTCCATCATGTTATAACCACTTAGACACTTTCAATCACTCGTCTTGTCTCAAATTAATAACTCACTGTTATTATAGTTCACCCTCACTTGAAAGTTTCAAACCACAGAAATTGTGTTTCTCATTTGTCCTGCTAGGGGGAGCTGTCACCTCAAATTTACATGTTAACATGTCTTATCCAAAGTACAGTCATATACATTCAGAAGCCACTTCTGATGCAATCTAATACAACAGCCCTGCCAAAAATCACACTTTTACTAGGCTTTTACCTGCTCAGTTTTTGTTGGAGGTGTTACTTTATGTTTATTATTGAGGTCATAATGGGAGGTAGTTGTCGTGCGGCAGACTTGCATTACATTTTAAAGTATTCCTAGTATTCTGACTCCATCATTTATGTCAATAGGATAGACTAAATATTGGCAGTATTTTTTACATGTAATGCAATTCAGTACATCACCAGCACTGACCATGACCTCAATATCAAACATAAAGTAGAATCATCACCTTTTTTTAAATAACAAAATCTAAAAATATACAAGCTTGCTAAAGTAGAACTCATGACAAAGCTGTTGCACCAGATTGCGTTTTGTTTCACAGGTCTAGGTAATAAAGTGTCTGCATACTGTGTCTTCGCCATATACATTATGCCCTCACCCAACCAGAATTCCTCATGAATCACTCACACATAATGTTCCTTCGCAGTTACATAATGGGTATTATATAACATACATGCATGTGTTTACACAGGTAGGGTTGTTTCCTTATCATCAAACGATGCCATTAATGTTAAGATTTTTTTTCTTTTTTTTTTGTGGGGGAGAGTTTTTCCTTTATTGGTAGAGAGACAGAGTGAAATTGGGGGTGGAGAGGAGAGTGACATGCAGCAAAGTGTCTTGAGCCGGACTCGAACTCATGACCACTGCTGGGGGACTGAACCCATGTGGTATCGCCTTAACTCAGTGAGCTAAACGGCAGCCCAATGTTAAGATTCTTTAATGTTGAAAATATCGGATGCCTCTCAGGGTCAGAAGTGCAGACATGCCTCTGTTTCACTGTCAGCTCTGTGTTTTGCCGATTAAAAGACGTTTCTTTGCATTATGTGCACCATTAACTGACCATTTACTCGCATTGAATTCAAATTCTATAGGCTAAAGCAGACATCTTTCTGTACCACGTTTGACATCAACTTATTTTTCAGTCACATACTACCTGCACACGTGGATGTGTCAGGATGTTAATCCATCTGAAAAACACATCCAATAAATGGCATATTGTCTATGTGATGGCAAGCTTCCAAGGTATACACAGCGACGTCTAGGTGATAAGAGTACTGTTATTGTGGTTTGACTTTACACGCTACAAAGTGGTGTTGACAGGGCTTTCTTGATATGACATTTTTCCTGGTTGTTGATGCGTTTTTTATAGCATAAAGAAAACAGTTGTCAACATTAATCACGCAAGCATGAATAAGACAACTGGTTCCTGTAATATGTTGGTGTCCACACTTCCCTACAACTGCAGCAAATGCAGCAAAGCTTTATGGACGTATAGCATGTGCAGATTTTTTTTTCTTTTTTCTTTTTTCTTTCTTTTGCTGTAACCTTTTTTAAGGTTATGAACAACCTGGACAACTGTTGAATTCCAGTATTCCTGACACACACACTCTTTTGGCTGCATTCTTGGCAGACATTAGTCAGACTATTATCTGCGAAGGCTAGACTTAACAGCCCAATGGTGCCAAAACTGCAAGAGCTAAAAAGTGAGACACACACACACACACACACACACACACACACACACACACACACACACACACACACACACACACAAATCCCTCAGGCTGGGTGTGGTAGTAAAAGCTATCATTGTTAGCTAAAATAACATAGTTCACGGGTTGCTCATGGCTACATCTCACCTTAGATCCGTAAGTTACTGAGTCATGGACAAGATCTGATAAAGCATAGTTTCATATGGCAGGCACTTAAAAATATGATAACTGTGGTTTCAGACACAGTATGTGATTTGTATTTTTTCCTGTTCTGTTCTACATCTATTACATCTAAACAATCTGATGACCTTATGATCTCACCTGCATGATCAGATTGACACTATCAGCAGGTCAAACAAATGTCTGACTGAGGTTTCTCCGTCTGTCTCAGTTAAAAACTTGGTTAGGGGCAGCTATACTAAGAGGGGTTGGGTTTATCTGCAGGCCATAAACACACACACATGCACATATATAGTATCACAGGTAGGCTACGTTACAAACATGGCATTTATTGCTTTAGCAGTGTGGAGGCAAAGGGTGTGGTGGGAAAATGTCACCCGCAGAAACGCAGCCAAAACAATCCGGTTATGCAGAGAGCAAAGCGTGCACATATTATCGCCTTTGCCCTCTTTGCCATGCCGGTCTTTGCTTCGTCTTATCCAGCGTCTTCGTTCTCTTTTTGCTTCCCTTTCTTTCTTTGCTCTCACCTTAAGTTGACTCATGCTTGCTCATCCTGCCTCATGTCTGTCCTCGATGATTTGCCTGCGAATTGCAAATCAGACAGTAAAAGGTAGTTCATGCTGATCCAACCCACATGTGGATGTATGAGCATGCAGGTGTGCTGCATATGTGTGCTCTTGTGGGTGTGTATTTATTTTTTTGCATTTTTTTTTTTACAAGTATTTTTGTTAATACAGCAAATAAACCATGGAAATATAAATCATTATCACTAGCCTTTTTTTTTCTTTTTTTTTTTTAATATAAGTTTCATATCATGTTAGATTGCAGCTTTTGGGACAACATATTGTAATCCATTTAACCGTCAGACATACAGAATGAAGATCAGAGATACATAATCGATTCAATATCACAAAGCATATCAATAAGTTTGGTGTTTCAGTCTTAGCAATAAAAGTTGGTATTTATGGATTCAGGGGGAGAAAACTAAAGCTTCTTGTACCACATAGAATTATTATTATTATGCCTGTTGCATCATCTCAGCAGAACTACTGCTTGGATAAACCTCATTTAAATTTATAGTTTCTCATAAAACAGTCACAATGATCGGTTTAGTTTGTGGTACTGCAAGACTTTGATACAAATTCAAATCCACCCTACTCTACGGCTCAGAAACCTGGAAAATAACCACCAACATAGCCAACAAACTCCAGACATTCCTCAACCGCTGCCTCCGACGCCTGCTAGGTATATACTGGCCCAACACCATCACAAACACCAACTTGTGGGACCTCACTAAACAAGAAACAATAGAAAGCCAAATTAGAAGACGAAAATGGAACTGGATAGGCCACACACTCAGAAGACCAAACACCTCAATAACAAAACATGCTCTAACCTGGAACCCGCAAGGCAAGAGGAAGCAAGGTAGACCTAGAACCACCTGGAGAAGAACCACAGAACAAGAGATGAAGGCACAGGGGCTGTCCTGGCAACAAGACAGCAGAGGATAGAGGGGTTTCATCAATGGCCTATGTTCCATGGGAACTTAAAGGCCTAAGAGAAGAAAATTACTAGTGACATTACCAGTAACTAGTGTTGGCAAATTTAAGATTGTCCCTTACATCTTGTTACAGACCTCAGTGATGCAGTTTTCCTTTTAAAGACTGCCACTACACTTCAAAAGTAACATCCAAAGTCTGATAAGCATTTAGTCAACGGTTTGACTTTGGGGAAATTAATTAATCTGACAAGCCCCAACACTCCCAAGCGGCCCATTTGGTGGTCTTTGGCTTTCATGTTGCAGTCAAGTTGACTTATTGTAAGACACAACGGGAAAACCAGTCATCGCCAGTTATCAAATGAAATTTTTCATTATAGAAGGTTGTTGATTGCTAGCAGTTAGTTTGGTAACATGTAAAAGTTGAATGATTAGCTGAAGAGAACTTTTTTCCAGTTTGTACGGTGGCCGACAAGGGCCAAACGCACTGCAACGGCCAAATGCGTCTCAGTTAGAGAAAACAGCTTCAAGTACAGAAACGATGCAAATCACAAACTCAAACTGGCATTGGCCCGTTGCAGTGCGTTTGGCCCTTGTCGGCCACCGTAAGTTTGACTAGATTTGTTCTTAAATTTTTTGCCAAGACCAAAAGCCACAAAAGTACATTTCAGCAAGTTTTCACAAAATAGTCTTAAGCCGTCAAGATTAAGCATTTGGCTCACGACCATTTCCAAATTCTGCTCATTCCCTGTGAACCTTTGCATTAATGCAGAAATGCCTTGAAATCCCATTTAGAAAAGCAAATGCATAGATAATAGTGTTGCCCTCATACTGACTGAGGCACTGAGTGTGTTTTTGGCTTTCATTTACTTGATCTCGTCTCATATTCCTCTACATCTTAAAATAAATACACATATTTTAGCCGAGGCATCAGCATCCTTGGAGCAGTTGGAGTTCTTCCAACCTTCTCTGTAACGGCACCATCTATCTGACCCACAGGCCATCTCATCTATTCTTCTCAGGCTGGGGACACACTATAAGATTATCAGGCCATTTTATATCCTGACATTTGGAAGGGAAATCCTGATCTGAGGCTTGGCTGGGGTCGATGGTCTGAAAAGATTATCTGGTGCTGATGTGTGACTGGGTTACAGATTCACTCGGATTCATGTGAGCTGCAGGGGAAAATATAAAATCTGACATCCTCTGAGTCTGCCGAGACAACAGCAAATCAGTGGCCAGTGATCAGTGAGGTGAACCTGTTTAAGGTTCTCATTATTAGAGAGGAGAATAAACCTCCCTGCATGTCAGCGTAAGACTTTAGGGAAAGTTTACAACTGTCTTTGCCTAAATGGCTCATGAGAGTGCAGGTGAAATTGAACTGACACAAAAATTCAAA
This sequence comes from Chromis chromis, assembly GCA_900302755.1. NCBI lineage: Eukaryota > Metazoa > Chordata > Actinopteri > Pomacentridae > Chromis > Chromis chromis. The sequence continues at coordinate 6,963 of OMNN01084151.1, read as the reverse complement.
GCGAATGCCATCATACAGGAAACTCATCATGTAACAAATTGAAAACGTCCCATCTGAAATAATCCTTTAAGCCCCCCTTTTTTCTCACCAAAAACAAACCTAACAAAATTCAGTCAGGAACTGAACAGCCTTTGGCTCAATGGATAAAAGGCACTCAGTAGAATTTTGAACTACAACAAGTCTCAGGCCTCTCAGGAATGAGATTTGAAAAACTTCAGCCCATTTTCATTTCTCTGTTTTACTTTTTCATACTTCTACCTAGTCTAAACAGTAACTGGAAAGGAAATGCCCGCCTTCTTCCAATGAGTCAGTCAACATTGATGTTATCAAGCCTTCAACCACAACTCTACTGAATTTGATGAATCAGGAATGAAGCAAAAAACATGCAATAACCATTTCAATTATACAAGTACTAGGCAGCTGTCTCATGGAATGTGTCATTGTCTGCGGTCTTCTAATATGAATTATGTTGGGTATTTTTTAGCCATTTGTGACATTATATAGATACTGTTGTTTCTGAGTCCCCAATGGCGATGATGTGAAGGTTGAAGAACAAACTCTTTGAAGATACTATGCCTGTTCAATAAACACTCTTTATGTGAACAAAATGGTATCGGCAGACAATATACAGTGTCCACACATGATGCGGCCAGAGTGTGACCCAGAGTACCTTACCTCTCTAGCTTATATAGTGGTTAGACTTCTTAAAAATACTCCTAGATACCACACCAAAAGAAGACCAGAGCATACAGCTCCTCTTTCAGTCCGTCTATGGTCTAACCTTTGATCTGTCAGGTCAGGCTCTGTCCAGAAGGTTGACCTCCTAGTCTATTCTAAAACACCCTGGATGGATTACCACAGGTGCAGTCAAAATTCTTCACTAACCTTCTCAGCAAGTGAACATTCATATTATTATGCAATAATCTAACCTCCATTACTACTACTATTATACAAACAGTCTTTTTTAGTATATGTTAATATACTACAATACAAGAAGTGATCACTTAACAAAGAAAATAATTATTAACTGATATTGAACATTCTGTATTAACTGATATTGAACATTCTGAATGAACTGCCATTTCATTTTACTTCACTTATCCGCCCCAATGTTGTGTTCATTTTACTAGAATCCAAAATAAATTAGATTGTAAAGAAGTCTATGAGAAAGAAACCACACTTCTAACTTGATTTATTGCCTCAGTAAACATTTTCCAAATTAGTTTATCTTCTCAATCAATCATTTCAAGTCTCCTCCGATACTATATAGTGTTGATGTTGTACATTACAGCCCTATTTAGAGTAAAGATGGACAATATAGCAAGGTATGTTTTATGCATGGCTATCTTGTGATATTTGTGACATGGGCTGCAGGGGATTTTTTTTTGTTGCATTACCACGAGTCACCACTAAGTAAATCAGTGGCAAAGTTGAGAGGCAGAGCTGCATGAAGAAGTACACTTTGTACCCTTCATTATCAAAGATTATGCAATGCAATTGTGCAGATTACACTTGAGGAAAATCACTGTTACTGATGCTTGTGTAAAATCATAGTCTCAGAAAGCAGAACTAGAGCTTTTCCCTTTGGGTGACCACTTAACCAAGGCTTAAATGGGCCGACGTTAGCACTTAGCCCTCTGTTCTGATTAATTCTTACACTCATGTGTCACCGAGCTCTCTGTATTTAATGATTCCTTCTCATTGCATCCAATTTGTCATAAATGTTTCTGTATTTCATCCATCTTTCATCCAACTTTAATTGCACTAAAGTAAAAGTATTAGTTTGCCACTTGGTAAATTTCCCACTGGGGCCAAGTCTCATACTTGAAGTATCAGCTCAGTTTAAAAGCTGTTGCAGGCCTCCCAGTCTGTCTAGGAATCTGGAATAAAATATGGTTAATTATGGCGGTGAAACTAAAATTGCCCTAAATGTCTCAGTTAAGTACATTCACCTCTTTATTGACATATTCAGGACATTGTCGGATGGTGATGAGCAAGGGAGAGCCAGATATAAAGTGCTTATAACCTATATTTCTGAGTCAAGTAAATCTGTCACATGTTAATTAACCTCTCATTCTCTCCCTCCCTCTCCCTCCTGTCAGTTCCTTATCCAGCCCTGTTGTATTAAAATCAAATTTACATTATCACTAAAAATCCCACAGCTCTTACTGTCTCATTTAAGTGCACTGACACCCTTCTTAATCATGCTCCGCTCCTCTCTCTCCATCTTCCCCTTTGAAGAGTTCACATTATGCGTGAATCAAATTTATATCACCCCCCAAATGTCTTACTTAACTGCGTCTGCCACCTCCTTCGTCAGCCCATGAGACTTCTCTCTTAATCTAAACAGCCGCAGAGTTTCTCCATCAGCCAAAAAACAATGACGTGTTTATTTGTAAGAAGTAGCGCGTCACATGAAATATTAACAACGCGCCCGCCGGAGAGCAGCGCGGGCCGTTTTTATAGTTGCGACTTGACAAAGTGAGTGAGGAAATTGAGTCGGAAGGGCTGGTGCTTTCTGTTTGAAGAGGGCCTTGTAATCAGTGTGTGGGTTCATTAGGGTGAGATGAGCTGGTGATGAATCAGCGATCACAAAGGAGCTGCAGGGTTGGGTGGAGATGTTTAGCATTTCTGTTGCATCATCACGTCCACAATCAAGGGTCCAGATTAGACTGGAGATGGATTTTGCTGAATTGCAGCAGCTTTAAAAACACAGCACTAGTGGCTCTATGAGGCTGTACTTGTAAACAGTGGCGCTTTGCATAAGATATAGTATATTCACATAACTATATACGCTGCTTTTGTATGTTCGACTGAAAGAAATGCTAAAACCAAGCAACAGGTAGTACAGTTTTACCAATAACAAACTGTGGTATGATATTGACATAAAGATCTGCAGCAGACAAGAAGGCTCTGCAGAGGGTTATAAACACGGCGCAAAAAAATCATCGGCTCTTCCCTACCATCTCTCCAACAGATCGCCACCGCGTGCTACCTCAGCAGAGCCATCATCACGGACTGTACCCATCCAGGCCACCATCTCTTCAACCTCTTGCCCTCTGGAAAGCGATACAGATCACTTAAAACCCAGACAAATAGATTAAAACACAGCTTTTCCCCCACAGCAGTACGCCGCACCCTGAACGGACTATAAAAGTACACCTCCAAGTGCAATCTTTTTTTAAATGTATAAATCTATATTGTACTTTTTGATCTTTGTATACTTTATTTATTAGTGTGCAGGTATGGGTGTGTGAAACTGTCTTTTTGAAGTTGTGAGTGATTGTATTGATTGTATTTTACTAGATGAGTACACACAATTTCATTGTATTTTGTATACGATGACAATAAAAGCAATCTTGAATCTTGAATAAAGGGTTCTCTCTAAGCTAATAAACACAATATTTCATTGTTACAGGTGACTATACATTAACTAGTCTGACTCACCAGATGTAGACTTTGGGTATAAGCCTGCAATTGGCTACAAATTCCTCCCTTTCTCTGTCTACGTGTTACTATTTTCAAACTCCCCTCCACTACAGGAAAAGACAACAACATCCAGACAGCAACCTACGACACTGAAAATGTCAAGTTTCGTCGAAGGTTTGGATTGTACAAAAAAGCAGCTCTGCTAGTTCCATTCCAGTGAATTATCTATTTGAATGGCAGAAGTCACCTCCATGCATGCAAAGGTTCAACCAAAACATTTCCCCCATCACAATTTTGAGTCGACACCATCGGTTGTCTATTGTGATAATCAATGTTACTCACTTCAACGGTCATTAATGTTGTGGCTGATTCAGCGTATGTGAGGAAAGAAAGTCATTTCACCATGACATGGAGCGAGGACTGAATTAGCATCAGTCCAGAGTGTGATTCAATAACTGATGACAAGTAAAAATGAAAGGACACCCAGGTGCTGCCACATTAACAGGCGATGACAGGAGAATGGCCTGAGAAGTGGCTTGCCATCAGACTACAGCAAGGACAAAGAAAAAAGAAAGAAAAAAAAAGCTCTGCTGAGAATTTCAATTAGAGTGAGTGTAATGTGTTTGATTACATTCACATTTTATTGTGTTAAGGAAGAAGTGATGAAGATGGTTGATGAAAACAACAGAGACACACACAGGTATGATCCAATTTGGCTTCAGAATAGCAGTGAGGCGACGTGGGTGGACATATTTTCCATGTCATACATTCAGGAGTAGGTTACGGGTGTTTGACGAGCTTGTGTCAATCTCCAGCCAAGGAAAAAACACCCATCATGCTTTGAGAAAACACAGAGACATAGAGTAAAGGACTCTGACTGGTTCATTGTAACAGCAGTGTCAGCCAAGACCCTAAGAAACTATGGAAACTATAAAGATCTAAATACAAGAAGAAGTTTAATACTTTCATTTTAGGTGGGATGGATTCAGTAAATACCCAGACTTTATTTTTTTTTTAAGGATCTCAGTCAACGATAAATTGGTTGCCTAATAAGAACAACTGCAGTGAGGAACAATGAAGAAATCTAACATATAGATCTGAACACCATTCTTAGCCAACAATTGTGATTGGTTTAATGAAATAGGTAAAAAAGTGGTCTATTTTGTTTATAATAGCAGAACAATAATGGGCCCACTAATACACAGCTAGTGAATCAAACCAAGACTAGCAGCTAGATCCGCTACCAGCGGATGCATGTTAGTGCATGTGAGTCCCTCCCTTTGAAAAAGATGGAGAGTGACCTTACACACTGCATTGTAAAGCAAGAGTGCAGCGTGATTCTTCAATTTTTGGGGTCATTGGCTTAAGTGCACCAAAGAAAAAAGTAATTGTTTAATTTATGTTACTTGACTAAGTTATTTGCATTTATTAGATCCAGCTCCGTGTGAGAGTTTCTATTGCTGTTTCTGTGTCATGTGTGTCATGGTTCATGTGTGTCAGCAAAGCAGAGCAGATGGAGCAGAGCAAAGACAGGTGAAGTGAAGATATCGTTACTGGCAATGATAACAACTTGTCATGGCTATTTCATTTAGTCTACGATGCTAGCAAATGCTCGTGGTTGTAGTTGGAATATTGTTTTGTTGGCTCGCATAACCTTCCTGGTAATAAGTGGCCAAACTATCCTTCTCCTTTCATGTTTCAATGTGCATTTTAGTTTTGGCCTGAGATCTTAGCAGTCCAGTCACATCCAGTGGTTCTGAATGCCGTATATAGCACCTTTAACCAAGCACCTTCGTCCAAAGTAAATATTTGAGAATTAAAAAGTGCTTTCTATTTTGTACATAGGATGTTAAACTGAGTACTTGTAGAGGTCCTTATGTGATATGTGACACTGGCAAAGAGCAGGTCTAAAATGAATTTAGGAATCCTCTTCAAGGATGGATGAATTAAAACATTTGACTCTGTGAAAGCTCTGTAACATTTGGTTCCATGTTCTGTGATGACAGTTCTGGATTATCAGTGTTGTAAGAACATTAAGTGGATCAGTGCTTTTATTAGGACTTTTCTCAGGTATCCCCATGTCCGCAATACATTACTTATCCCCATGTCCACAATACATTGACCACATATTTTAGAAAAAGCCTTTGATAAACAGTCATTTGAGTGTTGAGGCCACAAGTTCAAAGCAGAAGAAGGTCTACAGATGACCGACTCTATAAAACCTTACATTGCTTTGTACCAGTTGTTGCTCCCTAAATTTTCGGATTTTGTCTGGTGGCTGTTGCTAAAGGATTAATGGGCAAAGTAAATAGGTAAGGGGACAATGGGCTTCCTTGAGTTATGGCCTCTTGCTAAATTAAAAGACGCAGATAGCAGACCATTTGTTATCACCAAGGCTGTTGGTGCTGACGCAATACAAAATCTCTTCTTGCCTTCAAACAAATTTCCCTTTTGAATTCTATCAAAAGTCTTTTTTGCCATCCACAGAAACAACAGCAACTAGACTTCTCAGAAAGTTAAATAATGAATAATATTAAATAAGTTTCATTTTTATTAAAGTCTGTCTGATCTGCATCCACAATGGAAGTCAAAACCTGCTCTGACCCAAGAGCCCTTATATTAGATGGTATTTTATTGTCCACTTCAAGAAGGCTAATTGGCCTAATAGAAGAGCAGAGTTCTTAAGGTCCTATTTTTTCTTGAATATCAATGTTATGTTAGCCCTGTACAGTGATTCTTAGAGTTTAGATTCTTCAAACGACTTACTGAAAACCCTTAGCAGCAGATAATTAATTTTCCCTTTTCATCACTTTAAAGGACTCAACTGGGAAGCTATGTGCTCCTGGACATTTCCCTGACTGAAGTGTAGAAATGGTTTTATCTACTTCTAATTGGGAAATAAGGGATTCCACTAGGTTTGCTTGATCCTCTAATATCTGTTGAAAGGTTAAGTTATTTAAGAAGTAACCCATCCTGAGCCTCTCCAAATCAACCTCTGAACTATATAAATTAGCACAGATTCCTTTGAAACTCTTATCTAATGATTGTTTACCTCCCCTTGGTTATTCTTAACCAGTGTAGTTGATATGAAGGAATTTACGGGGGGCTTAACTGTGCAAAGAAGGGATTTGCTTCGTTGCCCAATTTGGAAAAGTTTTGTTTAGCCAACATAATCTCCTTTTCTGTTGCTTTTTATGTACTTGACTTAAGTTCAATGAAGGTTAAATCGGATTTTGTTACATAGTAGGCTTCCTTTAGGTGTCTTGTTTTCTCCTCAGTTTCAAGATGCTTTACACTTTTTCATGGCTTGTACCTGAGACTATCAAACCTCTTAAATAAGCCGTGTAACTGTCCCACACCTGCATATTTGTCATCAAATGTCTGCCTTATCTTCTGCCTGTTTTATCTTCCAAAATGTAAGACCTTTCATATCAAGCAACAATGTATTCATTCTCCAAGAAGGCGGCTTTTCACTAGGTCTAAAAGATGAACTGTACAAAAAAAAAAAGAATGTTTTCCAAGCAGAAGCAGGAC
>OMNN01084149.1:4236-35517 GCA_900302755.1 Chromis chromis | reverse complement strand
AAAAAAGATAGTGACTACACATATAATAGATATTATATATTTCACTAATTACTTTTTTCAACCTCTACAAACTTGTTTTTCACACCACTCAGCACATCAACTGTAGAGATATTTCACCATGCTGACTGTATCGTCCAACAGCTTGCGGACAACTAGCACCTCTGCACAGCGTTTCTGAGCAGTGCTGCATTTGTTTTTATTGTAAGTATGATCGATTTTCTCTCTAATTTTTTTTTCTCCATCATTGTCTCCTGTCTGTTCTTAGCAAACACAGCCTGCAGTTCAGCCAAGAAGTCCTTGACATTGTGTCACAGCTGAGTCACTGATGGCTTCTCAGTTGAGCAGAGTAGCACAGAATTGTTTTGTATTTACAGAATCTAGTCCAAACTGTTCTTTTATGAAGATTTTTGGTGATTTTGAGGAAATGTAACTTTAAATTTAGATTTTCTTTACAGCTTCTGATTCATGATTGGTTCAGTATTTTTTTACACAGAAAAAAAATCAAGCTAAAATTACTGATTGTGAAAACGGTTACTCCGCTAGTTGGTGGACGATGGAGAAATTAAATTAAACACAGGAAATAGGATCTGTCTTCTGACTGAGGGCATTTACTCTTTATGAGAGTTGATAAGAAAAAACATTCAGAGTGTGGGTATTAATTTATGATATATTTTATTATTGTTTAAGAAGAGAAAGTACAATGACGATTATCTTTAAAAGATAGATCAAATTTAAAAATCTACAATTATTTTAAATTCAATTTTAAGAATTTAAAATAGTATTTTCATTAGTTGTAATATTTTTAATTTTTGTTTTTTAATTTCTTAAAAAAAGTTTGTGAGCCCTTCGTGTACCACTAGAGGGAGCTCGCGTACTACCAGTGGCACGAGGGCCATAGCTTGAGAAGCACTGCTCTAGATAAAAGCAGCCCCTTACACATGCAATCTGGTGTAAACTAAATTCATCTTGACATAATGAACTTAAAATCGCTTAAAACATTTTGTCTTAAAGCATTTCGTTTGCACACCCAAGTTTGTTACAGCTGTCTTTGTTGATGACTAAAGTTTGTTTGCTTAAAGTCGATCATAAACATTTAACCCTCTGAGATTCTTAAAAAGTTTAAAAAATATTGTTTATTTTTAAAAACACAACTATCTGAAGGATCTCCAGTGTGCTGATCATCGTTTCAACTTTTTATATATATAATATTTTAAAATGCAAACATGAGCAAAAATGAAGTAAAATACGTGTGAAAAATAAATATATGTCTTTAATTAAATTTTCTTTCATTTTGACAGACTGAAAGTCCTTGTGTAGTCCAGCCTATTCTGTAGAAAATACTGACTGCTTGATCGAAGGGGTAGTTGATTAGCCGAGCGATTCCGTAACTGGCCGAGAATTGCCGAATCATCTGTCCTGCCCGGACTGTTGGAAGCGGCCGCAACGCCATGTTGGCGAAGTGTCTCATCTCTGTGAGAAAAAAATGATAGAAAACATACTTGCCGAGAAGAAAAGGTAGATCGCCGAGGGAGGTCGAAGATCGTGGCGATTATTTCGTTTGCAAGAAACGAACCGAGCCGGATCCGCAGAGGTTCCGGACGGGCGAGGGAGGCTAAACCTCCCACCGTCCCCATGAATAGCACCGCTGATCCGAACAGCGACTTTCCATGAAAAAAAGACGTTTGTGTTGCTATTCGAGCTTCGTTATCCCACTTCGTTAAAGGGATTTGGGGCCTGCTTCAAGAATCTGCTACGCTTGCTTTATGCATGCAAGCTAGGCGTTGTTTGTATCAGTATTTATTAAGGTATTGTTTTTATTTGTTGATTTTTTTGCGATGAGTTTGCCACCGAAAGTGGTCTCCAAACCCGCCGCTGTCGCAGTTAGCGGACCTGGAAGTGGCCCCTCTCCGTCGAGCCAACTGCGGGCTACCCTGACCTCCGTGTCTCTGCCGCCGGGAGCCCCAACAGCTCCTCAGCCGGGCGCTGTACCACCTCAGTATCCTTTGACGTGGGTAACATGGAAATTGCTTGGGATTTTATGCATTTAACTTTCTCTTATGACAGTATCACGCACTGCTGTTTCATTAGTGACAGATAATAGAGGTTGGATGTGGGGATGATGGTTTCGTTTGGAGGGAGCAGGGAGGGGAGGGGACAATTAGCTAGCTAAGTGTGCTAACGTTAGCTTATCAAGCCGGTTGTCAAAGCTAACGGAAATGTCAGTTTGATTTTGGGGAGTTGACGCCACACCATTGCTTCTACGAACACTTGTGCTTAAATATAGCTGTCAATTGAATATAGTCTCATCATAATGATATTACAGTGGCATTATTTGCTGTAAGAAAGCTCTAAGACCGGCAAGCTTCCACACCGGTTACCGGCTTTGTTCAGTTTTGGTTGTTGACTAGCAAGGTGCATTAGCCTAGTTAATGTGCTGTGCCAGCTAGCTAAATTAAGGGCATGGCTAGCAAGTGCACAAGTCAGTGGATGCAGCGTCGCAGAGCAGTAGAGCTTCATCCATTTCAGGGTGACGACCTGTGGCTTTATAATGTAATGGGGCTAATGCTAGCCAGTACAAGGCCCGGCTTGTAGCAGTCTTTTTTCCATTTCACATAACATTAGCTTTTGCAGGGGTGCTACTATGCACCTTGACAGGCCTGTCGGTGCCAGCGTTGCGCTCTCAGGATGACAGCTGGTCGAAAATTAGCTCGGTAGTTTCATGAGGGTCTTGACAGTTAATGACATATGGGTGGGTACTGTCGATCTGGTAAACTGTAATCGTCCAAGAAACCTGTTCAAATGCTTGTCGGGTATTACACCAACATAGTTGTTTCTGCTTATGTTTTTCTGCGTTCTTCTAGAAATGTGTCTCTATATAATATGTATCATGCACTGTGTGCTTCTGTCAGCCCTTAATGTTATGTGCATGTGCTGTCACTGCCCCAAACAATACCTTTACCTTTGAGCTTACTAAGGTATGGCCCAGTATCACTCTACCCTACTTTTGGTGGGGTGAAGTCACTGTGGTTATGTCACCTCCTGTTTTATTTACAGCATGGTGTCAGTAGTGTGAGGGAGAGGATTAAGTTGATGTCTCCTGCCTGCCAGTGGCAGAAGGACGTGTCTTGTGATCTGACAGCTTCTGTTGTGGCTTAGCTTTGGGGTGTGATGTCTCAACCTGATTTCCTGCCACCCAAGATCACAGCCGCCCTGTGCTTTTGACATCTGTAAGGGACAGTAGGTAGCGGTTTGTAGCAGGTGACGGTATGCAGCCCTCTCTTGTTTGCAGTGTGTTGTGATGTTTTTGAGTTGTCCGTGATTTACATGAGTAACCCAAACACAGCACAGAAGCTAGTGGTCTCTTTAGCTTTTGCGCCATGTCCTCTTTTGACTCTCGAGGCGTTTGAGATGACTGTTAAATTTCTTTAACCTACTTTCAACTGTATGATAATAAGGGCCTACCATCTGAGTACAGAACTGCACCCTCTCCATTTGCCTAATGCATACCGATGCATAAAATGAATAGAATATTGACAATATCCTCACAGCTCTTGGTCATAGTTATTTTATTTGACTTTTTTTTTGTAACTTTAGAGCTAAATTGATCCGCCTGTTTTGTTTTCTGTGCAACATTATGGAATTTCTCACGCCTCTTGATGACACTGTGACAATTGTAGGTGTAAGTGTCAACCAAATAACACGACAACTGTTTATTTCACGAGACTAATTCTTGTTGCTAATGTTTTTTAAATGCCAATAATAGATTATGGTTAACTACAGTTTGACTATATTTTCTGGAGCCGGAAATGATATAAACTCTAACACACCCAATACACTAGATGGTGTGTTAGTATTATTTCCACACCTGTATACTTAGGTACAATATTGTGCACTTTTGACAATACACTACTTTTAATTCAATCCAAATGGGACAGCTGAACCACAAGTATTCTACTTTTACGAAGCTAATCATATTAGTTTAGTTGTTAACAATGCAGCTCAAAGACTTGTTGTTCCAACTGGAAGGTAATTTCCGAGTCTGTATTTTGTGGTTCTATTGAATTATACTGGATTTATTGAATATAGAATGTGTTCTATATAATGAAGTATGATTTATTCTTGCGTTGCATAACCATCTGTGCAGTGGTAAGGAGTTAACAGTAAGAACAAATTGTAGCAATATCAGTTGATTGAAATTACAATAAAACTAAACTATGCTCCATCTGACGAGCAAGAGCCCCATGGTGTGTACATGGACCCTGTTACTATACTGCACATTTAAGTTTCATGTCTGCATGGAAACAGGCCCTCAGAGTGTTGCCACTAGTCTGACCTCTTCCACTCCCAAGGCCTCTGAGGTCAGCAGTGTGGGAGCATGTTACTCTCCGTCTGGCCTGGACTCCTGGTGTATGGGAATTCCCAATTGGAGGATGTCGCTGTGTGTGTTTGTGGAGTCCTGACATGCACAGGGGGTTGAAAGAGACATGATGGTAAAGAGTGTGTGTGTGCGTGTGTGTGTGCGTGTCATGGGGGTTTGTTTCTGTTCCTGGTTGCCAGAGAGACACCCAGCGCATGTGTCTGCTGCTGCACTTGCCAGACAATAGCACTGCTGCTTAGCATTCAGAGTGAGAGGCCAAGGTGGCGCTTCCCACCATCTGCCAACAAAGGCCCAGGTCACCCAGCCTGCCTCAGCCCTCCCTCATTTCCTTCAATCCCCCCACAGCTCACCTCACCCCACTGCTGGCCCAGCTGGGAAAAACTGAGGGCTTCTCCCCATTTTTCCCCTGCTCCTCTCTCTGTGCACCCGCTCCAACCCCTCAGCTTTCATGCTCACGGTATATTACTTTGATCTCTCTTTGAAAAGGCTTGTTCCCTTTTCTCACACACACAACTTTGCTAGTTCTAAAAAATCTCCATTCTTATGCTTTGTGTGCTTGTTTGGACAAAAAAAAAGGTGAGAGCATGTTCCAGTAAAGAGCAGCAAAGTTTAATGGAACCAGTGAGCCTGGTATGCAGTCGCTCTCACTGATAGGTATGCAGTATAGCTACGTAACATATGTACCCAGCTGGTAGGTCACACAGCACAGTAGTCCTGTATTTCAGGACAGGTGTGTGCAGCCTGCATGAGAAGATATTCTCATGAGCATACTCACTGTGGGATGTTATAAATAAACTGCTGAGTTGTTATGAGCCAGCATGCAGGACTGTTCTTTCCAGAGAGGGAGTGGCCTGCTGAAGAAGACGTCCTGCACACTGTCAGTTCTCACTCTGTGTTTGAATCTGAAGCAAGTGCAGCTATTTTGTTCTGTATTTACTCTAGCAAAACCGTTTCAAATACATCCTGTAATTAGTGACAGCTTCTGACGGGCAGACTGCTTTCAAATGGACAATACTCAATATTTACAGTGAACAGTGTTCGGAGAGCCATCCCACCCACACAGTGATGCTGTAAGGGCGGTGAAGTTTCGAATGTTCATGTTGACTTTTCAGAAAGTAGCGCTCCAACTTTTGACAGTGCTGTCTTAATATTTGTGTCAGCAGAAGCATTTGTGCTTTGCAATATCTTATGTGCTGTTAGAATACGCCACAGCCATACGATTGCTTCATTTGTGTGCAGTTGTAAAGGGTTTTTAAATTCAATAGTTCTAGGAAGTTGCTACCATGAACAGCTAGTGGTGCTAGTCTTGTTTAGTAACCTTTTCAATCACATGTCTCTTTTCTCGCTGGTGCTGATTGTTCCTTGTCATACTTTGTCGTACATAGAAGTCGTTTTATGCGAACAGAATGAGTAACTGGGTACTGCTTGTTAACATCGTTTGCTTATTTTGTCTAAATCATCCTGGAAAGTGTTTATTGTCAGCTGGGTTAGCATTCAGTCTTGTGGTACTGCAGTCTATCTTCAGTGCTGCCCCTGTTTTAAACATAAACCAGTAATCGGGTGATAAAGTATTCCTGGCTGCCTTCTGACGGCTGGCCTGTGTTCCTGCTTCCGCCACACAGTATTCCAGCAAATTCTTCATTTTGTGCTCATTTCTTGATAATTTGGCTCATTGAAAAAAAAAAAAATCACAGACGGCACAATTTATCACACATTCCATTAAACAATTTTTTTTCCAATTAGCTGCGTGTAAAGAAAATAGCTGTCACTGCAAACAAGGCCTAGGCTGTGTCCTCTATGGTTACCAAGTAACTGTAAGTAAGGGCTGTAGTTTTCGCACCTTTAAATGCACCTTGGCAGCATTTCAGAGATGCAAAACAAACTGTGCAGTGTTTTAGCTGCTAATGGAGTTAGCCCTTCAGTGAATATACAATGTAGACATGTTGTTGAAAAGCCTCAGTTTTTAGATCATTATTTGGAGAGTAACCAGCAGACTGAACATCAGCAAACTTTAAAGTGACGTTAGCACTGACTCTTCAATAAATAGATGAATCCCCTTTTTGTGCAGGCATTATATAACTGTCTGCTTTTATTCATTAACCTTTTCTTCTCCATCTCATCATTATGTTTAAGTGATGTTAGTAACTTAAATCCACATTAGGTGGTGACTTGAATGTGGATTTATCTTGTAAGTCTTGGAAAGAGCATGTAGTATTATTGTGATATTTACATGTTTTTGCATGAATCTCCTTACAAGTGCAGGTTGACAACCTTAATTTAAAATAAAAGCAAATGGAGTCTGTGCTATAGGCATCCAGAACCATTGTTGCTTAAGATTTGGTTTGTTAGGGCTGAATCCACCAACCTACTACCTATTGTTCATACTGTAGTGAAAGAGCAGTCTCAGCAACAGCAGGCAGGCAGTGAGAGCTTTGTGAGCTTCGCTTTTATCCAACACTGTGTGCTTGTGTGTGTGTGTGTGTGTGTGAGTGTGTGTGTGTATGTGTGTGAGTGGCCAGTGAGCCAGCAGGGAGAAGCAGGGTTTGTATCTGCACCATCTGGCCCGTCTCCACTCACTTCCTGTACCTTCACTTTGAGCCCACTGCACTGAGATTTCCAGGTAGTCTGCTTCATTCAAATGACACATAGCCGCTTCTTTAAGGTCTGTGTGAAATCTAGAACGTAGTTATGTGAAATAACACTCTCTGCTATGTTAAAGAAACTGCATATGTGTAATCGCAGTGCAGACATCTCAGTTTGACTGATGTGACTTTTCTCAGCAGACCCACTAAGTCAGCAAAAGCAACGCTCTCCTCTCAGTCTGACCCTCTCATGTCTCCTTTTCTTGGATATTGATGAAGCGATTTATGTAGAAGTTTGGTTGTTACCTTTACAGCCCTGATTCATTCATTTATTCAGTAATAGCAGATTACAGTTTATTGAGCTGTATCATCCTCTTGATCACACCCCTGCTATTGGTAAGGCTGTAACTCCTTCTGTCTTCCCCCTTTCTCTCTGTCTCACACACTCAGCACTTAAGTGGCTTTACTGTAAGTTAATGATGAAGCAGGAGCTCCAGCAGCTTTTCCCTCCCTAAATGAGGCTTACAGGTCACTGTGGGGTTAGGGGACAGGGAGGAGTGGTTGGAGCTACTTTATGATCTCCTCAGGGCAGACAGGTCAGCATTGGCTTGTTTTAGACCTAAATGTTTCCCCCTCAACAACAAAGTACATGGCAGGCTTGTTTTGTTTTTTAAATATGAGAGGCTTAATTGATTGTACCCTTTTTTACGGCTCACAGTGTTGTAGAAGATGTGTGGAAATGCTCTTAAAATGTCCTTTCAGTTGGAATAGCTGGCATCCTGTAGGTGCAGTTGATTTGGGATTGTGTAGCGCGACACTCCTTTCAGTCTCCGCAAGGGTCAAATGCGAATCACTCACCACTAGTGCTGTAATTTTGATCAGTTGGGTGTCGTAGGTAATTCTTCAGCAGCACTGACACTCTCATTTTCTGTTGTAAGCCTTGAAGTTGACATTGTGCTTGCCCTCTTTCCCAAAGCAGAAAATTAATGGAGATCAAACAAGTGACTAATGTCTAATTAGTGCGGTCAGCCACTTTCATGGTGGTGCCTGATACATGCAGTAGAGCTGGCCTGCAAAGTGTCTGCATCCATCTGGTTGCCTGGCCACACTGGCCTTGACAGAAATGATGTTTAACCTCAGGATATGTTTTGCTTTCACAGCATGATCACCTGGATATTACACTGCATCAACATTCAAGCTGCCAGCATAGCATTTGAATATATTTAATAGCAGCATTCAATCTTGCAACTGAAAAAAAAAAAGTACTTCAAAAAGAATCGCTCTTTGTCAGCTAGTTAATTTTTGTGAAGCCTTACAGGGCGTAAACATGCTTTCAATATCAAAGGGTGACTTTGTTACAAATATTTCTGAAACCAGCCAAAGACAGAGAAAAAGGGAAAAACTAAAGTGAATCAGTTTTCTGGTTAAACACGTCTCTTGCTGTGTTGCTTAAATGAAAGTTTGCAGTGGAAAAGATTTTCATTTTACGTTTCCCCCAAAACATGCCACGTAAATAATAAGTAATGTGAGCTGGTGTTGTCCTTTAACCAACCTGCCTAATGTGTGACAACATTCTACATGACTGCAGGTGTTTTCCTCCTGAGATAACAGAAGTCTGTATGCTGGCTTTGATCCATTTAAATAATCAGTTAGAATTTGGCTGCTGTTGTAGGAAAATCAAATCTGCCAAATTTTCTCGTGGCTTTTTTTCTGTGTCATCTTACCTGATTGTTCCTGCAGTTGCTTTCCCTGCCTTTGCCAGTGTTGAATACAACCCCTGACTTCCAGGTTGAATTGCACCTGTTGCTACCAGACTGCACCCTGGTTTCGCCACCCTATCTATGTTTGCAGTCCCCACAGTTGCCCCTGCCAGCCAGAGCAGACAGATCAGGTTGTCTCACTGTTGATAGCCCAGCCCCGATTTGTTCTCTTGTCTGTCGCCCACCAGAACTGGGTCAAGAAATATTTTCAAGCAATTACTATTATTGCAACTTTATCTTTAGCTCTCTTCGTTCTATGATTAGCTTTTCTGTTTTATTTTAGATTCTATCTGAGTTTAAAAGCACGACATGAAATCCTCACATTGGAAAAATTGGAATCGGAATGTTGGGTTAGTTTTTTTTTTTTTAAACAATAGAGATTGTAAGACTAAAACATGATGGTAGAGGTGCTTCTTTGGTTGCTGAATATCTTGGAAGGAGTCAATAACGGCTTTTCAGATCATGACGGTGACCTGTGTATTATAGAGACATCAGTCTTCTTGAAATTAGAATCATGCGGAAAATGTCTTCTGTCTGCTCCTCAAAGCATGAATAAAACATGCAAATTGTAAATACTATCTTCCACACAGTTTCTGTGCTCCTCCTCACCTAGACTGTCATATCATTGTGAAGACACTGAGCCTCTAATTACTGCTAATTTCCGTGTGTAAGTGTACAGTGTGTGTGTGGGGGTGGACATGTTGTTTTTTCCAAATTCTCCGGCAATGAAACAGATAATATTTCCTGCTGTGCTTCTGCATTTTGAATCGCAGACCTTTTTTTTTTTTTAAATCATTCTTTTCTCTCTTTATCTTCCTCTCTCTCCCCCCTCTTGTATTGTCGGTTACGAGTAGCGGCGCTGGCGGGGGGCCAAGAGAGATGACGGCCCCTGCAGGCAAGAGCAGAGTAAAGGAAGAGGGCTTAGGGCAGAGGGAGGCGTGATTTGGGTGAAAGGAAGAAAGCCAGACGTTCGGTTTCCCTTAAACCATGTGATCGGCAGTGTGTGAGCCTGCCTGTCGCAGACAACTGCCTGAGCAGGTTACTAACCACAGGGCTTCCCTCTTCTATATGACACATTCCCTCTTTTGTCTCCCTTAACATCTGAGCAATGTCTTTCAAGTGAGTCTCATTATTATGTTCCAGAAGCCGTAAAGAAAGTTATCATCTGTTCTGGTCTCTTCAGACTGTTCCCTAAGCATTAATAAAGCCTCAAGTGTTATAGATTCTGTCAAGTGTCATGTTGAGGTTTTTCTCTTGCCTGTTATTATTCTAGCATTAGCACAAGAATTAGTATTGCATAGAGTTTATACATTTGCCATGAGCAGTTGTCTGATCTTCTGCTCTGGCTGTTCCCCCTGCCTGAAGTAGCCCAGAAATCCATTTCAGATTTTCCCTTTAACTCTTGCAAAACGGTGAAGGTACATAGTGTACTCTCAGAGATGGGGCATTTTGGGCGGGGTGCTGTGGTTGGGGGATCCTTGAAATCAAACTATGCAAGCCATCGGGGCTCGAGGAAAGCCCTTTGGATGTGAATAAACCGAATGTATTGCATAAAAACATAAAACTGTAGAGTGAAGTCATTTCAGCAGAGTTATGTCAGTGTTTGCTAAATGAGGGAAACTTTCTAACACACTAGATCAGGTCTCTTTGTGTGGTTTAATCAGCAGTATTCAGGCTGAACGATGTGTCTTACATGAATACCTAAAGTATGACGGGGATTTTAACCTGTTGATCTGTTTAACTCTTCTCTAGCTTGATTTCGTCTCCAGTTGCTTTGAATTTTCCTTTACGCACCCTTTTTCCAGAATCCCACGGGTTCAGCCATCACTGGACGACCGAATCTTCCCCACACAGCCTGGAGTCGCTGCAGTCTACAGCGTGAGTCACTGCATGCAGCCCCTTCTCAAACACATGCATATCCACCTGTATATATACGTCAGTGCATACGCATATAAGACTCATATCTATAGCAAGGACTGCATGTAATTGTGTACACTTTGTCTCTGACTGCACCAAAAACACACACTCAGATTAATAATTACACCTGGCTAAAACTATCAGAGAGGTTTTGATTCAGATTATTGGTCATTTTAGAGGCACTTACTTATTTGATGCCAGCGAACTGCATTGCATGCTTCTCAGGGTTGTAATATTTAGTCTACCACCATAGAATAAAGATTACAAACTCTTCTCAGACTATTATTTACAACCATTATAATCATAGAACACAACAGCAGCAACATATTGATAGTAAATTTTTTCAAACTATAAAAATCAATCAGTGTACAAGGTTATTATTTTGCCAGACATTGCTGTTAGAGAACCCAGCTGAAGGTCAGTGTAGGAGAGGTATGCCTGTTTTTCAACACAGTGTGTGATATCAGGATTTTTTTGACACTGTGTTATTCCCCTTACCGGTGTTGTAAATATGCATTTGTGTTTTTAATTACAAACAAAGACAGGCCTGCTGGTTAGGACATAATGCTGTGCTCTGACCCCCAGTAGGCCTGCTCTGAAAATGTTTCACCTCAGGGGACCTCTGCCATTCACTGGATTGTCCAGGAGTTAATTAACATTTCCATTATCAGATCTTTGTCATAATGATATTCCCATAATTCTTAGTGTTTTTATTTTAACGTGTCTGGAGCATGGATATAGGAGTCGGGGGAATCTGGGAGAAAATTAGATTTGGTCAGTTAAATTTGGTTGAACTCTGGGGCCAGTTTTGGGCAGCCACATCTACTGGATCTCCCTAAAGACAAAAAAACAGGATTCTCCTTTCCTCTGAGGATCTTGGCTTGGATGTAGAGCAGTGCTGTTTGAAGACCCTCGGTCTTCTGCCGCGCTGCTAGAGGACCCTTCTCTCATGAGTGATGTGTGCATTTACCTGGAGGCCACTGAATAAATTTGGCATTGAGCTCAGTAGACGTAGTAAGAGACTGAATGGTGGCAATTCTAGCGTTAAAGACAAATACACCATCTTGTGAATGTTTACTAGAGAATAAAAACATAGGGATATTGATTTTATTTTATTGATTTTTCTTGCACAGAATGAAACTGACAAAAAAAATACAACTGTGGTTCTCGCTGAGCTGTTTGACACTAATACTGTGGTGGTAAAACATCGGATCCTGTGTTTTTGTTTTCCCCTCGGTGCTTTTAATTGTTAGAATATCTGACTTTTACAAGCTGTGTACAAGTGTACATTAAAATTGCCACATTTTCGATACCACAAAGCTGTTTCCCAGCGCTGATAACATGTCTGAAATGTGGGAGGTAGAGTGAGGAGCTGCACAGTGCACAAGGAACGGCACTGTATGCTTGGAGATAGGCTATTCAGCTGTGAGCTTGTTTATCCACTGCAACATGACAATACTGAAAACATTGGAGGTTTTATGAGATTTTTGAGCTTTGGAAGTTTGTTTTCACGGGGTTAAGCTGCAACAATGATGACACTGGTGGAAATAAACAGTGTTTGTGGTGTGAAACCGTCGTTTCTTTATGGTGGATGTGAGGTTAATTCAGTCACTCTTTTTTCCCCCCTTGTCCTCATGTACAGCCCCCATACAGCCGCTTACCTCCCCTCCCCCATCCCATCATGCTGTATGTCCTCAGAATCACTTGCCTGAAGCAGAGCAGGCTCCTCCCCTGGCAACAGCAGCTAGATTAGTTGCTTTATCCCAGGTCATCTGAGGGAAGTGGGCCACACTGAGAAGATGTAGAGATGCAGAGGAGAGTCATACTATAGAAGCTATATAGACTGTTGCCTGTGGCACCTGGTAGTTTTAAATATATTGTACATTCGGAGATGTTAGTATTTAAATCTTAGTGTCGTTTGCTTAAGCAGCTTTTAAAACTCTTAATGTTTAGATTTTTAATAGAAATAAACGAGGAGGGGTGGATTGCCCAGCTTCCCATTCTGCCTCAGTGTCTGCTTACTGCTGTCTTCCTACAGTATCCTGTCTCATTCCCTGGTGTGTCAGGCCTGCTGCAGCAACAAGCAGCACCTGCAGTGGTGCCAGCCCATAGCTGCAGCAGCCAAGGCCCAGCCTGCCTCAGCACACACTAAGAGCTGAATCAAATATCTCATCGTTGCCCGATATCGCTCGTGGCTGGTGCCCAACCTGAACCCTCCACTGGTCCATATCAATGAGGCTTGTTTAGCATGACTCAGTGATGTCTGTTGTATCAGGTGCTCTCTATCTATCACAGATGAGTGGGATTGTAATATGATTACTCGACCCAGTTTTGCCATATGAGGCCCAGACATCCTTGCACAGCAGAGTCTGGCACAGCGGGCTGCCAGACCTTAGTCTTTAGCCAACCACAGCAGGCCTCAGTGGCCATGCACATCACAGGTCTTCACCTCTGCTCACATACAGCGGCTAATCCTGCTGCTTGAGCGCTTAATTTAAATTCCTCGGCAGGAGGGAGGACTAATGACCTGTGGAATCTCAACACTGCTGCTCCTACCCTACATCAGTTTGATGTAATATTTTGTGTTTTGTATCTAATGTTATTGCTTCATGTCATACAGGTCCCCAGGCATGCTGGCCCTCCTTACACTGCTCATGACATCACAAAGGGACACCCTAACTTGGCAGGCACCCCGCCTGGTCATGCCCACTCCCCAGCTCTCTCTCAGGTATCAGTACCCACAGCATCCCAATATCGCTACGCTAAGGGCTGGGAAACAGGCGGAGGGGTGAGTTTGTCACTGCGACCGCCGTCATCCTCTCTGCATGTTCACTGTTGGTCTTTCCATTTGTCCGCTTTCTTTCTGTGACCATTTTAAGGGCTGAGCAGATCACTTCTCAGTATAACTGTATAATGAGAGAATTTCACATAAACGTTTATGTATCGATAGCAATTGTTAAATACTAAATACTCTTTTAACAAATTCTCAGTTGAATGAACAGGAGTTAAATTGGTAGCATCAGTTTTGAAAAACAGTTGTAATAATTTATTATCTCTGCCCATATAGTCTACACCTAACTACACCGACACCTTTGTTTTGTACATCCAGTCTTAAACATCTTTTATTTTCATGTTTGTCATTTCTCTGTTTCACTGCGTTTCTGTCATGTGTGCATGAGTGTATTGTTTTAATGAAATTCAGATGAATACATGATTAAAACAGATACTTTATTTAGAGGACACTGCTGCCCATAGACTAACATACATCTACTGTATTCTATATGTAGTACCTGTTTAATTCTGATGAGGATCCAGCATGCATGTGGCAAAAGGGAGATAAACAATGACAAGGCTGCCAGTCTATTAGTCCAGGGCTAATGCATACATGGACAAACACATTTATGTGACCTGGATTTCTTCAGACTATGAGAGGAAAGTAGAGCACTGGCAGGAAACTCACATGAACAATAGGAGCGTTTTAACACCGAACCTTTCTTACATTACCACAGTTGAGTAATGTTTTAAATCCCAGTTGAATAATGGCAGATATGGTGTGTGCAGTGTCATGATGTAAGAGGTTTTTAACAATATGTTTGTTTTTTCAAATTCCTTGTTATTTAGTCTAGCTTGCCAGCTACTGTATGTGCCTGCAAAGGCTTGTGTAACTAGAATTCATGTTGGGTGCTGGAAGTAGCCAGTTGTGTCACTGGTATTGGTAAACCGGATCTGTAAGTCTACTGCTTAGAGACATGTAACTCAGAAGGCTCAACATTATTAATTTAACAATTTAAAGAGTCGCCTGTCATTTTTAGACCTACGCTCTTTGGGTAGAAACTCTGCAAAAATCACTGTGTGGAATAATTAATTAGGTTTGGGAATATGTTAAAAGGGGATGTACGTATGTATAATATTCCAGATCCCTGCAGGGTTATGGACAGAAGCACTGAGACGAGGTTGGATGTAGGCAAGATTAATTAATTCATTTGGTTATGAGACGGTTGGGGTAAGGTAAGGGTTAAATGTATCGTAGATATCTAGCAAGGACTTCCTTCTCTGTCTGGAACTAACTACAGTGAAATCAATACACATGTGATGGAGACAGCATGGAGCAATGACAAAATACAGAGAACAGAAATCAATCAGGGTCGAGCTTTATGCACTCACCCTCGACATAATTTGGTTCAGGCTTTTATTACATCCAAGGGTTAGGGTTATTGTTTGGGGAAATAAACCTAGATATATATATACAGGTAAATCTGTAAAAGGTCAATCCATTTATCTCAAAGCCAATGTGCCAACAGTGACGCAGAGTATCTGCACCCGCCCTGTTGCTCTCATTTACAAGCATGTTGACTCCGTGACTCAGCATCTCTGGAAGTGTGCGACTCTGCTTGCGAGGAATCTACTTGTTCCTCTTTACCGTTATAGCTTATTGGCCCACTGCCTCACCCTAAAGCAGCTCTAGTCTCTCTCCAACCTTCTATGAATAGTGTTGTCAGCCAGCACAAACTTAAATTACACACAACCATACCAGCAGCAGCTTGAAGAGTAAGCAGATGTGCTTAAATCCACCTCAGCCTGGCTCCCACTGCTCACTAGATGAAGAAAAAAAGAAACACAGGATTTGTAGTTCTTGAGGGTACCAATTATCTCTGCGCAGTACTTAAACCCCAATTGAAAACACTTTCTCCCAGCAACATCCAAAGTAAGTTAGTGCTGTGATGTCTGGCGTATTGATAGGGACTGTTATAGATGAGGTCCTTTAAAGTGCAAAATGTCTTAATCAAATAACTACAGCCTTATTGATTGTATATTTCAACCCCTCTTCTTCTCTGTGCATGTTTCCATTTCTTCTTTTGACAGTCTCCATACAACCCTGGGCAAAATGCTGGCTCCGCTCCTTTAGTGTATTCTCCCCAGACACAGCCAATGAATGCACAGCCACAGAGTCGCCCGGTGAGTGTCCCTCTGGTCCTAGATTTACAGCACATCTGCCCCCCCCAAGTACCCAAACAGTTTGCGGTTTAGTGTGAATTGCAGAAGCTTTACTGAGTAAGTCTAGGAGAGATCTTGTGTTAAGAAGTCACCAAGAGATCTCGAGCCGTTGACTGATGTTAGCTTGATCATGGCAGCGAGGAACTTTAACATAGGATGTATTTATTTAATGAGCTCTCCCTCAGTGTCTCCTTATGGGCTCGTTGTGGGTGGTGGAATTGCTGATGGCATACAGGACTCGAGTCTGCACTGGTGTAATTTAATACCCTCCATCTCTACCGTCATGTAACTGTTATCTGAAAACCGTAGCACACTCAGGAGGCTTCACCGTAGACATTTAACACTATGTACACTATGTATTGTGTAAAACAGTTAAACTGGACTTGTGACTAGTGGATTAGAAGATGAAAAGATTTTTGCCACAATTTGCAAAATGCAGATGAGTTGTTGTTTGAGCAAATAATGAGGAGTTGGGAAATTCATCGAACAGCAGCCCTTGAGCTGTTGTTTTTCTCCTAATTGTCTAATAGAATTAGTCAGAAGAGACAAACAACAGTTTGGGGTTCAAATCAGGCTTTGTCCTTACAATGTCTGTCCAACACCAAGGAAAGGAAACTACTCCATGAATGCAACGTTTGGCCAGGTTCTAGGTTTTTGTGAGGTTTCTGTTTTGTTAGATCCTAATGGTGTCTAAGTTCAGACATTAGACTCCATTTTTCAGCCTGAAGAATGTATTTTGTGATTCATTTGATTTTTTTCTTTTACAAAATTGTAAAAACAGACAAAAAAAAATTAGTTTTCTATTAGGATCAAGCCAACTCTTGTGTAGCCTAAGAAAGGCCATTTAAAAATCTGCAGTAACGTCGAACCTTTTGTGAAACATCTCCCACCATGAAAAGCTTCGTAAAAAAAAATATCCAAATTTGATATTGACTTTGCATTATTTATAAGTCTTGCCTGGCTCTTGCCCAGCCTCCATACAGAGAACAAGGCTAAGCAGACCTCAGTCAGTGTGTATTTACACATGCAGTAAGTCTTGTTTGAAGCATTGTGTTTACATTGGTAAGGTCTGCCACAGAAGAATGGAAAATATGTAAATTTCATTATTATTTACTGCTATTACTATTTTTCTCTTGTATATATCAGTGGGCTTCAAAGCATATAAATGACATGATAGTTTCTCATCCCAATGTCTAAGCTGTTCTTTAAAGTGACAATTGCAAGCTATTATTTGCAAATCCATGGTTTGACTGAGGGCTGGTCCTGCATCATATGCCCCATGTCTTTAAAGCTTTGTTGCCCTGTGGTTTTGTATTGTATGTTCAACCGTCGGCCTCCATCGCTCATCTTATACTGTATCTGTGTCTCTCTTGTGCTCTTTCTTCTCCCTGCTTTGCCATCACTGCTTCAATCTCCTTGCTGGACCTCTCCTCCCTCCCCCACCAGTTTGCTACGGGCCCTCGACCAACCCACCATCAGGTAATTTACCCCCGCTGAACGCCCCTCCTGCTCCCTCTCTTGCATCATCATCATCAAAGCAGTTTGCTGGTCCCTGCTGGCAAAGGGCTGATTGTGGGGCTTCTGCTGTTCCTTAAAAAAAAAAACTCTCAGATTTGGAAGATTATCTTGGAAACCGTTAAAGAGGTTTTAATTATCATGGGAGGCTCCTGTGTTGCTAGTTAGTCAAGATATCCAGCCAGGTGCACATGACTGTTTCCTGAGGCTATTTATTTATTTTTAGAACTATTCATGTTTATTTTTATGTTTTAGTGTAATGAAGCTCGCGGGCTCTGAGTGGAACAAGTGACTGACTTTGCTCAGGATGTGCTCTTAGGATTGCACCTGCCTCTCTAGTGATTACATGATAGTACATGGTACTTCATTACACCTGGGCACAGGCCGCCTATTGTTGTACATTGTGTGCTGAAGCATACAAACTAGTCTATATGTTATTATACTGGATGACTTATTCAATTTGAGAATAATGTGCAGACAATAAGTATTAAGAAAGTTATACATTATTACTCATCAGACTCCATTATTTTATTTGAAATAAAATAATGGATGCTAAC
The DNA here is from genome assembly GCA_900302755.1 of Chromis chromis. Lineage (NCBI taxonomy): Eukaryota > Metazoa > Chordata > Actinopteri > Pomacentridae > Chromis > Chromis chromis. The sequence continues at coordinate 17,813 of OMNN01084149.1, read as the reverse complement.
TTAAAGTGCCAAGTCTCAGCTTTTAATTTAACTAGGTCTACATTCATATTGAAAACAATGTGTAGGAGATTTGACACATAGTTTCCAAGCTTTCGGGGATTCAAAAGTAGTTTGAACATAAAGTCAAACAAAATCAACATACTTTATAGTCTATGAAAAATCCTTTACCATCAATGGCTGCTGTAGTCTGTGACGCATAGTTATCAGCAGCTCATGCAACATCATTCAGAGCTTCTGGGGGTGCTGTCTTTAGTCGACTCTTCAGCCAGAGGGTAAGATGGAGATCAAATTATTTACTTGACCAGTTAATCTCACCTCTTTAATTTGAAAATTCCTTGGTTGCTTTGGCTATATGTTAAGAATCATAGCCCTGCTGAATGATATAATGGTGTCTAATAAGTCCTGACCCATTTGGCTTAATCTGAGCTCCTCCATTATCTCTGCATTTATCCTCTTGTTTCCATCAGCAGTTCAGTCATCTATAAATGTCCGTGTACCTACGCCACTGGCAGCCATACGTGCCCAAGCCATCACAGAAACAGTACCATGTTTGACAGATGAGGTGATATGCTTTAGGTCATGAGTGGTTCATTTTTCTCCAGTCTGTCCATCATTCAGACTTGTGCTCTTCAGTCTAAAAGTTCCTAGTATTCTGGGGGTGCACCAGATGTTTTTAGACTGTTAAATGCAAACCAACTACCTTTGGTATTTCTCTGATCTCTCATTTTCATCCTCTCAACTCCTTACTACTCATATTGACAGACTGAATATGGATGAGCTAAAGTTGAAAGACACACATCCTCTCAAGATACATTTCGTAGACAAGTGTTCAATTACTTTTAAATCCTTGTAATTTGTGCACTATGTGTTAAGGGCTGTATATCCCACCGTTTTTGTTTTTTTTTCAACATTTACAAATACCTACTCAAATTAAAGCTGAGACCTGGTGCTGTAATGTAGGACCCATTACTTTATTCCTAATTAAATGTGCCAAAGCGCATAGCCTGAAGACCAAAACACTGTCCAAATATTTACAGTTTGAGCTGTACATCTGAATGCACACGCCTTAAGACTCAGTAGTAGTTAGCTTATTCTTGCCGGACACACTGAAGTGCCCTTAGATAGCGAAAGTGCTGCATTCAGTTCTGGTATTGTAATTATGGTGTCAGCGGTCCTTCAAAATGACTTTGCAGTTTTCTTATTTATTTAGAAGTATTTATCAAACAGAATATTGGAACTAAATGTCAGCTTTTGCTCCTCTGAGGGGCTGACGCCATCCTCACACCAGATTACTAGATAGATTGATAGACTGAGGTTAATCAAGTTAGTCATGCTTTTTCTTTTAGTTTCAAGGCATTTGAATTGTCTAATTTAATACAAAGAAAAGACATTACAGTATGTCAACAAACTTATTGTACAGAATACTTTATTGTGCTGCTTTACGCCTGAACACAGGAATAGGGACGTTGTTATTTTAGAGCTCACGTAGCTAAGTCTGCCAGACTTTATGCGGTAACAACACCCTCATAAGACCATGGTCTCATTTGTTTCCAGTAGTAACACCAAGGTACTGCAATTAGCCTGGCTGTGTTATTGTTGTTTGGGTGAGAGCTTTTGTGGTCTAGATTTTTTTCACAGCCACAACTACAAGCCAAGGTGGAAACAACCGACTGTAAGAATCAGTCTTAAGCTGATGTTGAGTTGTTGAAAACTTGTCTAATAAAGGGGTAGTCATTATTTTTTTAGGGTTAAAGAAGGCAATATGATTAAAGATGGCTAGTGGTTGAATAGGCAAGGAAAGAGCCGAGAACAGTTTTGTGTGGAGCGACCCCAGTGTCTCTGTTCATGGCGGACATTTGTGTAAATAACACTCAGGATCCTGTTAGACAGTTGACACTTTGTAAACCAATGTCAATAGATTATGAAGGGCATGTGTTCCTTGCCTGGCAGTTCAGTATTTATGACGTTGTTTATGTATTACCTTGTGGATGCTAGGAGTCTTAGACATGTCTGGGTATTGACATTCAGGCCATGTGGCTTCCTGTTATCTGTGTGTTTGTTGATTCACACCGTAATGATTCATGCAGCTGCCCGTTTTTATGATTGATGTGTTATTCACACCCCCAGTCCCCAAGATGTGCCCTGTATAACTTGTTGTCTAACATCCTCACCCTCTGAATGCTTCTGTCTGGACAAATTTTTAAAACAGACTATTAATAGTATGGTGTCAAAGTGTAGCGGGTGTGTTTGCTGGCATTAGTGTGTACACACACACACAAGTGCATGCTCTGGCTGTCACAAACTGGCGCTGAGATGTCTTGTGCCACCACGGAAGTGGAATCGGAAAGCAGATGAAGCTGAACAGTGGCCTTTTATACCAATGGTGAAAACAGCTATTGTCCTCTTGAAACGCACTCAATGCACAGTAAAGGGTGCACAGAGATCAGAAATTCATTTGGCCAAAATATAAATCTGTCTTCAAACAAGGATGCTCTTTATTTTTTCTCATTACAACTTGTTTGGTTTTCAAATACACTATTTGTATGTGCAGCTAATGGAAATTACCAAAACAAACAACTGCTGTTTCCTCTATAGAGAAGTAAATAATTCTATTAATCTGAATTTTGCCAGTCAATGCACTCTCTTTGTTGGCCCTAAATAGTGCAAATGCCATACAGTTTTGTCAGCATTATGACCTGAACTTGATGACGACATGATTTGACTTTTCCAGAGAATTCAGTAATTGTCATTCTCAACAAGCCAAAGTGAAAGCCTCCCAGGCGAGTGAAATGACACCTATTAGCTCCATAATATAGACATGTCTCTGCAATTCCCCTGGCATGCAGCCCTGAACACTCCTCCTGTGTTGCTAAGTCAGCTTTGCAGGTGACATCCAGGTCCCATTGAGGCTGGTAAATGCCAGTTTGAGAAGGCAAGAGACAGACTGGCACACAAGCTCTCTCTGCACAATTTGAAAAAGAAAATACCCCTGAAAGTAAAGTGCATGTTTGGATGAGGTACACTTATGTGCATGTGAATATCTGTGCAACTGTGCTTGTAATATCGGTTGGCACATGGCCACAAGTCCGATACTGATGTGACATTTTGACTGTGACTTTAAAGTATTTTTCCACTGTACCACCCACTCAATCATATACCAGCCTCCATTTTTAGTTTTTTTTCTATACGAGTTATTTTTGCCAGTCAAAGTGGCTCAGGACCAGTCACTGTGTCGGGTAGATGGAAGTAATTGGGTAGTTTCCTGTTGATGTGTGTGGTTGCTCAAGTCTCACCAGTACGGTCTCCTATTGGCTTTTCTCTCTTTCCTGCTTTCAATACCCAAGGGAGGATTCAGGCCCATCCAGGTAAAACCTAACCTTGTCTCCAAAGTCTCTGCAGACCTGCATGGCATGATGAGGATCATCCGTAAATGATCCCAGCCCTCCTAACTTTTAACCCCACACACCCCCTCATCTTCACAACAGTGTACGCTCTGTAGAGAGGTCTTTTATCATCATCTTATCCCCATGTCCTGTCTCCTGTAGAAGATCATTACTGGACCTTTCAGTTCATAATTTTGTAATTTTTGCTCCATCCATTACTCATCTTTAATGAGCTTCCACAGTTAAATGAACAGCATGCCTAATGATAGAGATAGAGTATATTCCCTCCTAGGGAACATGTTTTTTTTTTTTTTTACTTCCTTCTTATATTCATGTAATAAGAAAAGTGTCTGTTGGAAATGTGTAATGTTTAATGTTGCTGTATCGATACCTAATGGATGTATGGTTTCAGTGTCGTTGGAGAGCACACTTGTTGTTTCTGTGACTGTTTTAAGCCCACGTTGCAAAGCTCCTTTTTGTTGACAGTGTTGAAAAGTTGTTTTGTCTGTTGACTCATATTTCTTGCTTTGCCAGCAATTTTTACTGAGACTGTCTTTGGGTAGCTGGTAATGAACAGTTTCCTGGTCATTTTCCAGATTCCTACAGGGCTACTTATAATAAAGCCACTGGAGCTGATTTATTATGTTAAAGGTGATTTCCCTCCTGGGTATTTTTAGACGGTTTTACAGCATTGTTTATTCTGCTCTCCTTCACTGGAGCATACTGTGACTGTGGTTGGGTATTCCCAGCGTGAGCCCTAGTTGTTTGGAAGTCGGTCACAGCTGTTGGTGGTGGTCTTTCTTCAAGGCCCAGCACACAAAGATTCCAGCATTCCATCTTATTTGCTGTTCAAAGATAAAGCCTGTCTGATATTAAACTTTTAGGTGACTGTGGCGTGCTTCATAGAAGTCACTGTAGCTGCAGTCATAATGAGTATATTTCCTATATTTTCTGCGCTCTGCGGTGCACCGGAAATGCCATATTGCTGTGTGATGAGCAGAGCCGCGCCATGTGCCACACATTCGTTACAAATGCAAGGTCGGCCAAGCAGCTCCGACACAAAAAAAGCCATGAAATAGCCCAAGAGCGTTTATTTTTTACAGCTGTGCAGTTCAGTGCGGACAGACGTGGCAAAAATAAACAACAAAAGAAACGCTCAAAAAAAGGAAATTTACACTTTGAAACGCTTTAAATTGTAGGGGCTTTTACAGGAAACTATAATCACGTCTATCTCCCATCTGCTTTGCTTTTTAAAAAGAAGTCCTTTCTTGCTTCATTTATTAACAGACATCTCACAGAAATTCTTCATCTCTTTACAAATCAAACCTCTCCGCGATCAAGGCGATGATTACACCGGAGGGAAGGCGAATATCTGGAGGACTGGCTCTGTGATGTGTCTTTATAAAAATCTGTATTAATCAACAAAATTCAAAAGTCATTTAAACACCCAAAGACCCATTCCATGTCTGTTGGCCTTGGTAGCAAGTGGAATCAGAGGGCATCACATTTTATTTTACAATCGTGATCCTAAAATGAGCCACAAATTCAATCATGTAGCTGGGTCACATTCTCACAATGTAAGCGTTGTAAATTGTGCCAGGGATCAAGGCAATAAAGTACACACAAGGTTTCACTCTGTGCCGTGGGTTTCTTTAACCAAAATGTTACCTGTGTTTGAATGACTTTATCGTGCTTTAAAGGCTTCTGGGTAGACGATTGTGGGATGAAATATTTAGGACTTGTGTGTCTGAAACTCACTGCAGACTGGGGCTTCAGTCAGCCAGAAACCATTCATCTACTTCACAACATTTCTCACCGTCTAAAATATGAAATCTGAACTTTCGAGAGATGTACAAGTAATTCCTGGAGGAGATTATGGGTTGATTATGGAGGCTATAGTGTAAAAGTGTAAATCATATCATTGTGCCTTTGATCACTCAGAATGGATTTAATGTAATGGTCTGAATGGTTTTACAGCAATGATGAAAGCTGTGGTGCTGGGCCTCTTTTTCTTTTTAGCTGCTGATAAAAACCAGGGCTCACTGTCGAGAAATGTGTAGGACAAATAGTGAAGACATCTGGAAAAACTGTTCTTTCTTGTATTTTAGATAAAGCATGGCAGCGTGCCGAAATGAGACTGCTGCCTCTGGGACAGCGTTTAATGTCTTCTGTTGTTTCTCTCTGCTTTTCTTGCATGTTGCCAGTTTTTTCAGAGGACTCAGATGCAGACTGCGAGGCCCACCATCCCAACGAACACGCCCTCTATACGGCCTGGCTCACAGACTCCCACAGCGGCTGTCTACCCCACTAATCAACCAATCATGATGACCATGGCACCCATGCCTTTTCCTTCCCCACAGACTGCACAGTACTACATCCCACAGGTACAACAAACACACTGAACTGGTTCTTACAATTACAGTTGAAGTTATTTGCTCTATTTAACCCTTTGAACTCCATAACCCATCAGTGGGTTTGAAAGGCATGTTATTTTTTTAAAATTGCCAAAGTGAAAACTAAAAATTTGCATTGTGGTGCAACCAGGAAGCCATTGTCTCAGCTGCGACCAACAGCCGTGACAAGAATTCAGGGACTTTTCAGCTGTAATGAAGTTCATGCTTTGTTTACACAGAGCGGAGAGCAGGCATGGATTGAAACAAAGTGTAACTAGTAAGCAATCTGTAGTATGTAGAGCCATGGGCACTTGGAAAAATGTTTAGCTTTTTATGTGTTTATTATTTATGGCAGTATAACTTTGTTATGGTGTACAAAATAGATTTTTTTTAGTTCTGTCTTCTAACCATGGTTGAGCTGTTTCCATGGAGGTTCAGGACTTTATATTGCAATGAAAAATAAGGCCACAGGAAGTAAAAATGTGATAACAGCAGAAAACCCCCAGAAACTGCCTGGGGTTCAGAGGGTTAATAAAATCACTCCAGCTATAGTTATGCATCATGTTTTTAAAAAAAGGCATTCTTCTTTGTTTAATTCGTTACACTTGACAGATTCATATTCTTAAAAGTAATACACTTTGTCTGAGATAGAGGCAAAATATTTCCAAGTCTCTTCATCTTTTTTTGTTGTGAGTTAACAAAGATAAAATACTCTGTGGCTGCACTTAGTCCTGATTAGACTGAACTGATTAATGGAGTAGTTAGATTCTTTTTTTTTCTAAATATGCTCATTCAACCAAGAGTGTGAAGATGAATACTGCCTTCATGTGTGTCAGTGGCATTGTCTCTGGTTAGTTTAGCTTTGCATAAATACTTGAGATGGTGAAACTCCTGAGTCTTCTAAGAGGAAACTGTCCAGATCATAACCTCCTGTAAAGTCATTTTTCTGAGATTAAATAAGGTAGAACATGTCAGCTGAAGAGCTTCAGCACCTAAGATGTGCTGATAGGCAGATTTTGTTACCTCCGCCAAGAGGTTATGTTTGTTTGTTTGTCTGTTAGCAAGATAACTTGAAAAGTTATGAACGGATTTCAATAAAACCTTCAGGAAATGTTGATAATGGGACAAGGAACAGATGATTACATTTAGGTGATGTTCTGGGTTACCATCTGGATCCAGGAATTAGTGGATATAAAATCAATGTAGGACTATAACATATGGTGGAAATCACAGTATGGGTGGAAATGAGCTGCTTGGCGGAGGTCTGTACTCTCCGAGTATCTAGAAAACTTATGTATAATACATTCTCATCAGCCTCAGCTGTTGTTTCTTTTCTAATTAGCAAATGTTAATATGGCAATACGTCAAACTAAGATGTGTTAGTATTTAGCTCAAAGCTCCACTGTTCCTGCCTGAGCACATCCTCATGAATCTGCTAACATGGCTGTAGACTATTCGTCTTGTTTCTGTGCGCTGGTTGTCTCTCTTCAATATTTTCCAACATCAGCAGCCTGTCTGTCTGCTTTGGCCTTGAGCCAGGTCTTTCCCGCCGAAGACGTGAAAAATTGCTCAAACAGCTGGGTGCTGTGTTTTTAGCCAATGTTAAACTGGAGTAAATAGTCTTTTTGTGAAGACCTCGGTTAAGCTGTGGATTTGTCACACAGTGCAACAGCGTGGCTCAATGTGATTCACAGTAAAAACAGAGAAAATTCTTCTTAGGATTAATTAATTGTTGGTTTCGGTCTTTTCGTTGGTATGTTGTCAATGATAATCCCATCCTTTTAATCCCTTTATTACTTAAAGTCCACAGACAAATGGAAATGGCTCCAGTGTGACCAACAATGTGGGCCACACCATAAGTGCTTTTTTTTTTTTTTACTCTTTGGGAGCGCTGAGGGTGGAGGATGGTTGAAGAAGACAAACACAACCACTGTTGTCAAGGCGTCTGTAGTCTCTCTTAGCCAGCCCATTCAGCACTAAGGCTTCTGAGACCAGCAGCAAACCCCTCCCCTCTGGTAATTAACTATCTGCCCTCATAACTAAGATGAATAACTATAATAATGAATTCATATCCTGTTTATGGCCGTGTTTTTCTCTTCACAATTAAGCCAGTCAGTCCACTAAAAGCTCAGGGGTTTTTTCTCACCCACAGAAGGAAACTGTAAAACTACAGCAAGCATGATTTAGTGAAACCTGCTGGTTCTCCAGACTCAATAAATCCTCTCTGTTGATCCCAAAAAGGCTCAGAAACCTCTGGCTCAACAGCAGACCAGGGTACAATGAGACAGTGTCATCACATTTTATGTTGGGGCTTTTCTCTGTACTGGTCCACACCCCAGCCAGGATAATGGTTTGCTCCTATTCTGCTGGCATGACAGTGAATGCATTCATTGAATCTCCTCTAAGGGACAAAACACACTTTTTAAGACATGAAAAATGTTTCAACGTGTGCTTTAAAGCATTTTTTTTCTATATACATGTTTTGGTGTCCTTTGCAAAATAGCAGCGATTTATTTTTTTCTAGTAAAATCTTCTTTCACCTCTGGTTTATAAGATTCTATATCAAAAGTCTACTTCAGCACTGGCAGCAATAGCAACATCAGCCTTCTACACATATGGTTGAACATTTTCAAAGTTCCGCTGCATCTGCTCAATGAGCCCTTTCAGTTACACACTCAAGGTCAAAAACATTTTTATCCTCTTTCTGAGAATTTCCCCTCACATCACATTTAACATGGCAGCTTATGCAGTCACATGCTTCACTGAAGGTAGGAAATTTATACCGGATTCTTTCCTCATGAAAGGAGGTTTCCCAATTTTTTTTTGTTGCACAGCTTACTGAAAGCACCCCAGAACAATAGACAATGATGAAAAGAAAGTCAGGAGGCGAAGAATGTAACTGATTGTATCTTTATCAGAGACCACTTCAGTTTGCAAACTGAATTGACCACATTGTACGCTTCTTGAATCACTTATGTTATAGCTCCGTCCTAATAAAACAGCCCATTAACAACATGTAAACGTATGGCCACAAGCTTTCCCAACTAAAATACTTTAAATACAATACTGCAATACTTTGTAACAAAAAGAGGCAATGTTAGCATAAATAATACACAAACAATAACACTGAAGTGAAATATAATATTTACAATTTTGTGTTAAAATAATGTGTCGATAAAAAAAACAACATAATTACAAAAAGTGCTTTGAATCACAGGAGCTTGATCCTTCCACTTAAATGATAATAATTTACAGCAGGATTGATTATCTGCCATTTGAAGTGCAACAATATTGAAAGTGAGTACAGTTTCTTGGCACGTCCTTCTTGGGTCACAGATGCTCTTTAACAGATAGGCGCCGTTCCATTTGCAGAGCTGGTGTCGACAAGAAATGAAGGGGAAAAGTGTGTAGGTTCAGTTTCATTCCCCACAATGGAGCAGAAAAATTGAAATGGTACAACATTTATGCATCTTCATTATAACAAAATAATAACACTAGTGACAATAATCATGTATGTTCCCACTGAAAGCAGTTAAACATGTTTCTGGGGCATTTTGATGCTTTAATGGTAATAAAGACATAGGAATTGGCAGATACCTGAGTGAGGCAGGCAATCTAAAGATTTTGGAACTGTAATAACTCCGGCTTCAGGTCTTCTCTGGTGTCATATGAGCTATGGTGCCATCAAATAAGGAATTTGTGTCAGAATTATTGAGTTATGTTGTTTTTATGTTAAGGTTTTATTAGTTTACCAAATGGCATTTTATTGCATTCTTAATTAGCATTCCAGTGTTAAGTGTTAGTTATTGCACCTTATAGAGAATAATTACTTAATGCAACATGTGAAGCTTTTATGTTGTTATATTGTTAATAAGATATTCACATTTAATCAAAGTGTCTCTGGATAAAAACGGAGCTATTTGATTGGAGATGAAGTTGATAATCTGTGTGTAAAAGCTCACGACTGTTCAGCAAACACGCTAAAATGTAAATTATAAATATGTCTCCATGGTTGTTTTGAAGTCAGCATTTTAAAAAACATCCAGATTCCTTCCAGCCTAAAGAGATTATTTTTGTTAATGTTGATTTCTATGTCAGCTGGCATTGTTTCGGGATTTCCTGTTGACTTCCCTCATTCCTCAGCAGTCCGGAAACACAGACAACTACATTTCCTTCAACAGCTCAAATATTAAAAAGCAATGGAGAAATTGAAACCTTTGTTATTGCCCTGTTACTTCGGTGCATGCTGTGCAATTCACAGAAACGTGCTAAAATCTGAATATAAGCTGTACGTCCTGACTGCGCATTTACATTCTGAACATATAAGTAAACCGCAAAAGGTAAAAAAAAAAAGAGCAGAACGTGCAAAGAGGAAAAGCAGAATCAGGTATGAGCCATGCATACAAAAAGTTAAGAGGACAAATACTGGATCTTACCCTTTTCTCTTCAGTAGAAACTTGTGTATAACGAACACAACTATACATACAACTGTAAAGAAAGTAAAAAAATATAGATAGTTTTGCATTTATGACTACAAAATGGTGTCAAAGAAAGCATTCCAAAGAGAAAATCATACATTACCTAATGAAACGGCTATTACGCTGATGATCACAGGCATATATCCTGAAAGATGACATGTAAAGTTAAATGCAGAGCAAATAATCACATGTTAATATTTTCTGAAGACTGGGGCTCAGTGACTCACCAAAATCCTTGTTATTATCTACAGTCACATCATGCTCCCCCCCTGAAAGTATAGAACATTATTATTAGTATACAAACTATTTAAATACCATGGATGAGACTCAGGTTACATAAGAAACTTGATCAGCACAAACTAAGCATTTCATTTACTGATTTCAAGACTGACAGTTTTTACATGGATATAGCATCTTTCAAATTCTTTTTCAGGTATATGTTTTTGTATTTAAGAAAAATCTGATCACAGATGTTGATTAAAGCTCATTATGAGAATATGGATTACTGTATTAAAAGGAACAGCTTGGCATTTTACAATACATCTGCTTGCTCTCTGATGGAGAGTTAAATGAGAAGACTGACAACACTCGTGTTACACATTAAGCTACAGCAGCAGCTGGTTAGCTTAGCTTAGTTTACGGGATTGAAACAGCTAGCCGGCCCATGTCCAGCAGGAACTCATCCATCCATCTACCAGCACCGCTAGAAATTGTGTGCAAAAACACAATTTCCCATTTTGCTGGGAGTTTGGACTCGTGTTAAGTCTTAGCTGTGGCTCAGAGCCAAGAAACACACTGATCCGCCACAACATTAAAACAAGTGGAAGGAATGACGTTGATCATCTTGGTACAATGCAATGCTCTGCTGAGAAACCTTGATTTCTGGCACTCATGTGGATGTTACTTTGATAAATGCCACCCACTTAAACTTTCGCACAGACCAAACACACTGCCTTCCATGGCAACAGCGACTGTCTGCAGGACAATGTGCACTGCCACGCTACAACAACAGCTCAGGAATGGCTTGAAGAACACAACTAAAAGCTAGGAGGTATCTGCCAGGCCTCCAAACACCACCAGAGCCCAATCTGATCAAGCATCCACAGGATATGTCTGAACAAGCCTGATCCACGCAGGCCTCCCAAGGATCTGCTGCCAACATCCCAGTGCCAAACACTGCTGGACACCCTCAGAGGTCTTCTGTCTGTGCCCTGATGGGTGTGACCTGCTTTAGGGGCACAAACAGGACCTACATGCTATTGGGCAGGTGGCTGATTAGTGTAAACCGGTGGCCTGTAACCTTCCTTAGAACAGAAAGGTTTTGTTTTTACAGTTTGGCTCATCTAAGTCTCTACCAGAAAGCAAAAAAAGAAGTGTTAAACTATTTGCTTCAGAGTGATAAATGTATCAGTTTTTGAAGGGTTTCCCTGTCATTGAGCCACAAACACATGTACATTGTAGCCAACTTGTCTGGTGCTTTTAAGGTCAGCAGTCAAAACTGATGATGATGTTCATTCTCCTCATGAAAGCATATTTCTGTGCTAACTATAACATCCACGACATTATTTTCCCATTATGACCAATTTCCATGAATTAAATCTAGGGTTTGACAGACAAATCCATATCAGCAGAGACCTTGTTAAAAGAACTTCTTAGTCCAGATATGACATTTTTAATAACATAATAACATAAATAGATGCCTTTCCTCCACTGAAGCAACAAGGTCATTCAAGTAAAGAACAAACTAAAGACCAAAAAAACAAAAAAATCAGATTCAAACTGTCAATTGCTTTTCAACAAATCTTTCTATACCTTGAAATGAAGATGACGTATTGGACGTTACAATGGTTGTAGTATCCTCAGCTGTCAAAATGCCTCTACCTTTTGGACAAGACGATCAGAATGATTCTTATTATTCTTCGGAGTTTGGAGAAAACAAAAGTGGCTCTTCAATCTAAAAAGTCATTTCTGAGCAGGCAGCATGCACATTATAACCTCATGCAGCAGAGTGCTGTGTCTTAAAGGTTGCAGTTCAACATTTTTCTGTACCTCGTATTGAAGGTGAGACAGTTGGTGTTGCACTGCTTGTGGAAGCTGGAGGTGTGGCTGATGAATCTGCAGAAGTGGATGCTTCTGTGACATGGAACATATATTCTATCATTCTAAGTTATTCTTCACGTAATACAATACATATCAGCTGTTATCTTTAAATTCCTCGAAAATATTTCAATCATTTCTTATTTCTCTACCTTGTGTTGGAGATGCTGATGTTCTATCTTCTGCTGTCACACCTACGGATAAGAACACTGCTAAATTTATCTGAGGTTTAAATGAATACCATTCATCAGCATTTTATGAAAATGGTGATGGAACATGCATATAAATTTCATTTCACATGCAGACCGTGCTCTGCCTACAAATGTGAGTTATGCATCAGCACGTGCTTCTTTACTTCACATTAGGTCAAAGGCAGCAGTTGTGCCCTGAAATGCTTAAACATCCATCCGTCATGTAGAAAATTACTACTCAATATTCAACAGTGTGTTAGGCGAGGGATGATGTTGACCGATGACCAACTCCTCAGGGAAAAGTTGCTCTTGGTTCAATACAATGTTAGCTTGTTTAGGAGAGTGTAAGTGTGGCAGTTAGTAAGGAAAGCAGCACAGACATACAGTAAACAGGAGAAAATGCCATCAAGCCTGAATACAGCTTCACAAAAGAGTATGCAGAGAGGTTTGAAGTGGTTATGTTTAAACATGGCTGCTGTGTGTGCAGTGCTGAGTGCCTTTAGTGACACCATGGCAGCACCTACACTATGTGAACCGTATTTGACCAGAAACAGTAGATTACAGATTAACATTTACGTACTTCAGAGTCACTAGACCACACTTGTGCTTTTGCATGTTTTGTCTCTTCAATTGCAAATCATGTACGCTGTATGTAAACACAAAGTGTAACAAAGGTTTTCTGACCCATGTATCCCATTCCAGTTTTTTTTTTTTTTTTTTACTGCAGTCTGTAAATCTAGCCTTGAAACATTCTTGGGACTGGTGCAGTAATTCATCACAGTGAACATTACGCAGCCTTTATTCTTCATCCCAACACACTACTGTGTACATTATCATGTACTTCATCACTGTGTGGTATGTTGGACCATCCACAGCACTAGTTTGTGAAGAGTTTTTTTTTCTTTTTCCGCAGTTATCTTATTAATGTCGAACCAAATTTTTAGAACATAAATGCCAAAAAAGGAGCACTATTCCCAGAGTTAGTTTCCCATTAAAGTAAGCGCTTTTAAAAATGTATATATTTGGACATTGTAT
>OMNN01084148.1:0-10901 GCA_900302755.1 Chromis chromis | reverse complement strand
GTTGCATTTTTCTCAAAACTATACATCGATCAGCCACAACATTATGACCACTGACAGGTGAAGTGAATAACATTGATCATATTGGTACTATGTGGTGTTCTGCTGGAAAACCTTGTACTGATGAGACTTAGACACCCAAATAAACATTGTCCGGGAACAAGCACACTCCCTCATGCAAATGGAAATCCCAAATGTCACTGGCCTACCCCCTGCAGGAAAATGCACCCCACCACATGGCAAAAACATCAAACAATCAGGAACATCTTGAGGAACATGACAATGGCCCAAGATGTTGATTTGACCTCCAAACTTCCTAGACCCCATTCTGATCAAGCATCAACAGGATGCAGTGGAACAAGTTGGATTGACAGAGGCCCCACTGCACAAGCCAGAGTACCCAAAGGATCCACTGCCAACGTCCTGGTGCCAGACCCCATAGGACACCCTGAGAGGTCCTCTTGTCCATGCCCAATGGTTCAGAGCATTTTTGACCACATAAGGGGGACCAACACAATATTAGCCAGGTGGTCATAATGTTATGCCTGATCGGTGCATATAGAGTATTTTAACCTTAGGCTAGATTTAGTGAATGCGCCCTCATAGATTTGCTAGAATAACTGCAGATGAGCTGTAGAATATTTAAAAGATTTGTCTAAAAAAATCAGTCATTTTGGATATTTTCAAAAACTTTGCAAGACTTTTTGCAGAAGTTACACAACTTATCTTTGTGTGAAATCCTGACATGTAGCTGGTTTATGACGAACTAAAAAAACAGTTTTGATCAATAATTCTGACACTGTGTTATTTTCTAATAAGGACAATCAAATCAGGGGTTGTTACAGTCATTTTTGTTAAACTGAAGTTCATTTTACAGTAAATGAAACTGTTGCAGTTCATTCAAGGATAGATAAAAAAGCCAAACTGCAGACAAGAAATACCGCTTCCTGTTTTCTATGCTCCGGAAGGAGGTGGGTTTCTTATACTCAAACACCATTATGCTCTTAAGCAGCGCTGCTGTTAGAGTGTGAATCAGATGGCAATCCCTGTCGCTAATGAAATAGGTGAGCATTTCCTTTGTCTTCAAAGATGTTACTGTAACAGAGCCTTCCTGTATTAAGCCTGCATCTGAAGGAATGATGTTTGTTTTTTAGGGGAATTTGCATTACTGATTGTCTGGATGTAAGCGACTGGAAGTGTGCAGGCAGAGATGATGATGACCACAGAAACTATGAGAGGATGAAAGAACTGGGAAAAAAATGGAGGAAAAGATTGTTGCTGATGAAACAGATGAGGTATCTCAAGGTAAGAGTGACTTTTTTTTTTTTAAGATTTAATTTTGGCCTTCTATGCCTTTATTATATAGGACAGTGGATAGAGTTGGAAACGGGAGAAAGTGGGGAAGGACATGCGGTAAACACCCGACGTCAGAATCGAACAAGGGACAGCCACTACGCCTCTGCACTTGGGTGACGCAACATAACCATTAGGCTATCGGGGCGCCCCCGTAAGAGTGACATTTAAAAATAATTTTAAAAAGGAAAAACTTAAAAGATGAGCTTTATTCAGCTTTAAAATTGTGAATATCAGGTTTGGCTGCATAACGGTTACCAAGCATTAACCTAAAAATCACGTCTTAATGTTACTTTAGCAATCGTTTTTCTTCATTCATGGTGCTTTATATTCAGAACAAACTGATGAAACTGAGTTATGTGGTTTCTTTCAGAGTCAGTTTCTTCAATTCAGGCTGTGGTTCATCATTTCCATCCCAGCTTCTCTGCTCAGAGTGGTGGCAGTGTGGTCGCTCCTACCTTCATTGGTTCTAATGTGGGCAATGTAAACATCTACAACAATATCACAACAACAAGTCAAGGTAGATATATATTAAATATAAAATGAGGAAGTGAAACTGGGGGTTTGGGCACTTCTGATTTTCCTCTTCTTTTGCAGAGTCTGTTGGTTTATTAAAAGAAGCGCTGAACACTGACAACACAGTCAGTTGTGCTCTGCAGCCCCTAAGTGAGTACTTCTTATTGCATTTAAGAAGTTGACATATTGTTCTTGATTGCTCAGAATACAAATAAACCTAAATAAGCTTTCTTCGCTTTCAGCTGATAAGATTACCGAATGCCAGCAGAAACTGAAATCTACTCTGAAGGGGAAGTTCAGTCACTTTCTCGAGGGAATGGCGACGGAAGCGAACAAAATCTCTCTCGATAAAATTTACACCGAGCTCTACATCACCGAGGGGGGAGGCGGTGAAGTCAATAAGGAGCACGAGGTGAGACAGATTGAGACGGCCTCCAGGATCCATGTGGTACAGGATAAATCAATCCACTGCAATAACCTGTTTGTTCCTCCGCCCGGACAAGACGGAAAAACGGTATCCGTCAATAAATTCACTCTAGACTGGGCAGAGGACAGGGCAAATACGGACCTCCAATTTGTGTTCCCTCTCACTTTCCGAGAGCTGAATATGATGAGGAAGAAAACTTTCAGTCTAGTGGAGCTTCTCAGTGTCTTTTTCCCTGAAGTAAAAGACACGGGAATCTTTACTGACCTTAAAAACAAAATGCTCTTCATCTTGGATGGTCTGGATGAGAGTCGCCTCTCCTTGGACTTCAACAGAAGTGAAATCATGTCAGATGTGACACAACCAACCCAAATTTCTGTGCTTCTGACCAACCTGATCAGAAGAAGACTGCTTCCTTCGGCACTAATTTGGATCACGTCACGCCCAGTGGCTTCCAGTCAAATCCCGCTGGAGTACATTGATCTGGTGACTGAAGTTCGAGGGTTCAACAACCCCCAAAAGGAAGAATACTTCAGGAAGAAAATATGTGACGAGAGCTTAGCAAACCGGATAATCACACATGTGAAATCCTGCAGGAGCCTTCACATCATGTGCCACATACCGATCTTCTGCTGTATAGCGACATACGTTCTTGAGAAGAATTTGGCAGTGAAAGACAGTAAAGACTTGCCGGTAACTCTCACTCAGATGTACATACACTTCGTGTCCTTGTATGTGGAGAACATGAGGAAGAGGCTTCCAGGAAGAAGAGCGTCAAATGTAGACAGCGTGAGAGCAAACCTCCTCTCTTTAGGTAAACTGGCTTTCAAAGAGCTCGAGAAGGGCCACCTGATCTTCTACGAGAGCGACCTCGAGCTGAATGGTATAAACGTCTCGCAGGCATCCACATTCTCCGGAGTCTATACCCAGATCTTCAACGAGGAGCCCACACTGTGTCAGGAGAAGATGTTCTGCTTTGTGCATCTGAGCGTTCAGGAATTCTTTGCCGCGTTGTACGTCTACCTCATGTTTCACAACAACAACGAAAACATCCTGGTGAAGAAGTCGTCCGCTTCACGGCGTTTCTTTTTCAGGGAGTCGTCGGAACTCATCCTTTACAAAGAAGCAGTGGAAAAGGCTCTAAGGTGCGAAAATGGACATTTTGATATCTTCCTGCGCTTCCTTTTGGGCCTTTCTCTGGAGTCCAATCAGACTCTGCTGAAGCATCTAATGACCAGCAACAGAACGCACCAAAAGACGAGAGTGGAAATCATTAAACACATAAAGGAGAGGATCAGAGCCAGTCCGTCCCCAGACAGGTGCCTCAATCTCTTCCACTGTCTGAATGAACTCAACGATCACTCTCTGGTGAAAGAGATTCAGAGCTTCCTTAGTTCGAAAAGCCTTAATAAAGCCAACCTTTCACCTGCCCAGTGGGCCACTCTGGTTTTTGTGTTGCTGACTTCAGAAGAAGAGCTGAGCGTGTTTAAACTGAGCAACTACAGCAGGTCAGAGGAAGGTCTTCTGAGGCTGCTGCCCGTCATGAAAACAGCCCAAGTTGCAAAGTAAGTTAAAGATTATTTTTGGTATGAGGAAAGAGGAATCCAAAGAAGTTGTTGAATTTCTGACTACACCACTGATCACAATTTTTATGATAAGGTGTGGCCTGTTGTAGCTACTTGAGACCACACTCACTTGTTGACAGCAAAAATAAGATTATTTTCCGGAGTACACTTGTGATTTAAAGATAATAGATAACAAAAACGTTAAGTAGGTAACAGAATGATTATATATGTTGGTTTAAAATAAGCCTGGAGTGGCTATAATCAGTATATTCTTACTGAAAATGGATCAGATCACTGTAATGTGAGCATTGTTGCCTGTAGTAACAAACCTTTAGAAAATTAGTCTTTTATTGCATCATTTTAGGTTTCCATCATAGATCGTGTATAGAAGATGGATGTAGCCACTGTGACGTCACCTATTTGCTTGTAAACTAAGGTTTTGAAGATTTTGTTTGGTGTTTTGTTGTTTTTTTGGAGCCAGAATGAATAAGAACAGTACACATGCCCATAAGTGTCAATCACAAGGTAGCCATACCCTTGAACATACTTTACTTTTTTTTTCTATTTAACTCTAAACGGTACCATTATTTACAAAATCAACCCCATGCTGTATTGATGAAGACTTGAAACTCTCAATTGAGACCATAAACTCATGAGGAAAATATTTACAGAGATAATAAATCAAGCAAGAAGTCTCATAGACTTCTATGCAATCAGACTTATTTTTAGTGCCAGAGGAGTCGCCCCCTGCTGGTCATTATAAAGAATGCATGTTTAAGTCACTTCCACATTTCCTTCCCTTTTCAGCCAGAGTTATGTCCATCTTTTACATACAGTCTATGGGTTCCAGCCTGTAATTTTACTGTTTCATGTTTCATTCGTGTCACTGTACATATTTCCCCCCACAGCAATAAGCAGTAGATAGGCCCAAGTTTGCAACTAGCTGGTAAACAAAGTGGAGCATTTAGCAGCTAAAGAGGCACAGTTTTTAAAAATCTTGAGCCCAAAAGGAGAACTAAATATAAAATAAATATTGAATAGGTTTGAATATTTCACATCAGATATAATTAGCTGTGTCTTACTGTACATCATGTTCAGGGCCAATCTGTGAGTGGTAATATATTTTAAATCTAAATGATGTTTTGCAGCTGGCTACATTTCTGACAGTTGTGTTTACATGAGATCATGTTCCTGATATTCCAAGGATAACATTTAGTTTTCCTGAGGGGATATTTCTTCATGGCATTTTTTAACTTTCTCATGCTGCCTTTCCTCCTGCAGTCTAAATGCATGTAACCTCACGGTGACCTGCTGTGAAATCCTGGCTAATGTCACCGGTTCATCCAAGCTTCGAGAGCTGGACCTGAGTAACAATAACCTGACAGATGCAGGGCTAATGCAGCTCTCTGCTGGACTGAAGAACAGCAGACTGGAGACACTCAGGTCAATTTCCAACATGTTTTATTTCTTTTATCCCCCCCAAGTCAAACTGTAAGCAAAAGGTTTTAGCATTTACATCATTTTCTATTTGTTTAGGCTGAGGAGCTGCAACCTAACAGAGTACAGCTCTGACTGCCTGGCATCAATCCTCAGATCTGCCTCTTGTCAGCTAAAAGAACTGGACCTCACTGACAATGAACTTCAAGATGTAGGAGTGAAAAAGTTCTGTGGTGGATTGTCGATTCCTCACTGTAAACTGGAAATACTCAGGTGAGTGCTTTGAGTGCAATTCTATGCCTGATGAATTATTACCAGGAGTATACAGTAGCCAGACATGCAAATTGCTCTCACTGTTATGGAGATCAGCTAGATGAAATATCATGGTGTCTCTGTTTGAAGTCTGGCCCTGTGCAGAGTGACCGAGGAGGGCTGCACTTTCCTGGCATCTGCTTTGAACTCATCCCGTCTAAAAGAGCTCGACCTGAGCTACAATCATCCAGGAAACTCAGGCCTGAGGCTGCTGTCTGCTCTGCTGGAGGACCCACAATGCAGTCTGGAGAAACTCAGGTAGAGATGGTGCCGACTACAGCCGGACTGATTCCCCAGCTGGCAATTAGCTTCTCATAGATATATTCATACCAGCATATGAGTCAGCCAATAAACAACAAGACGTTTAAGGATGCAAACACTGATTTGTTTTATGTAACCATGAAACATTACATAGTTTTTCCAGCTGGGAATACCAATGCATACGGTGTCTTGGTCACCAAACTTAAATTTTAAATTTAAAAAATGAATATTGGTCTTTTTAAAACCTCTAAAATGTTGAAATTAGTGTAAGTCTTTTTTTTTCTTGTAAGAGCTTGTTTTTGTCTTGGACCAACTCCAAGATAATTTATTTCAAATTTAACACAACAATTTGTAGCATTAAAGGGAAACTCCACTGATTGTAGACATCATAGTCTATTTACAGATCTTGGGGAGTACTACTGCAAGACTTTAGTACCTCCAGAGGTTTGAAAATGGATCAACTCAAGGCTTATTCTGACTCACTGGATGTAGACTGTGGGTATAAGCCTGCCTTTGACCATGCATTTTGCAAGGCTTTCTCCACCGCTTCCACTATCTACTTATTATCATTTTTAAAATACCCTTCTCTACGAAAAAACTACTACAACCACCTCCAGGCAGCAACCTACAACACGTTTTACAACAAGTTTTGTGTAAGGTTTGTATCATGCAGTAAAGCAGCCCTGCTAGTTGCTAGAGAATGGTCTGGCTATACGATACTCGAGGCTGCAAAACAAAAAATCTTGTTAAAATAAATTATTAGAAAACAATTGGCTTTCTGTTTTATTTTAGTGTGGAGAAGTGTGGTGAATCCAGGATTCAGCCAGGTCCAAAGATATGTGAGTAACCAGCACATTGGACTGCTTATTTCCTATTAAACTCATAAAACTGAGTAATATTTACTTACGTTCTTATTTGTGATTCATCAGATACCACCAAACTCACCCTGGACCCAAACACAGCACACAGGGATCTTACTCTGTCCGAGGGAAACATGAAAGCAACCCGCTGGACCAAGCAGCCACATCCTGATCACCCGGAGAAGTTTGACTTCTGGACTCAGGTGCTGTGCAAGGAGGGACTGACTGGACGCTGCTACTGGGAGACGGAGTGGAGTGGTAGGGCGTTCATAGGAGTGGCCTACAGAGGGATGCATAGGAAGGGAGAAGGCCATGACTGCTGGTTAGGCCGAAATGACTCCTCCTGGGGCCTGAACTGCAACAAAGACGGCTACAGGGTCTTGCACAAAGAC
The DNA here is from genome assembly GCA_900302755.1 of Chromis chromis. Lineage (NCBI taxonomy): Eukaryota > Metazoa > Chordata > Actinopteri > Pomacentridae > Chromis > Chromis chromis. The sequence continues at coordinate 3,784 of OMNN01084148.1, read as the reverse complement.
ACCAACACCGTCATACCCGCTACACCCAGCTCCAATAAGGTGGGAGTCTACCTGGACTGGTCAGCGGGGACACTGACATTTTACAGGGTCTCCTGTGGTGCACTCACCCTCCTGAACACTGTACGCACCACATTCACCGAACCCGTTTATCCAGGGTTTCATCTCGGCTGGGTGGATTCCACAGTGTACTTGTGCTGAGTATTGTTTGTATCTATATAGATACATTTGCTTGCGTTGTTGCTGGTCAGCATAAATCAGTCTCTAAGACTTCTGCTGCACCCTAATGCTGGATTTTTGAGCCTCATACCGATATTGACATTTGAGTCAAATCAGCTCATTTACATAAGGACACAACATACATAAAGACTTTTGCAAAGGATCTTTAAAAGTAGTTTTTAGCCGTGTGGCTCAATACGGATGGCGATGTTGGACATTCCACCACTTTGGGACCAGACGGAAATTTAGTGTTGGACTTGCAGGGGGTGAATACTTATGCAATCACCTATTTTACATTGTATATATTTAATTAACTTTGTAGAAATCTGTTTCACTTTGACATGAATGAGTCTTTTTTACGGTACAGTCTTGTTAAAAAAGCCAAATTAAATAGATTATGCTTCAATGTTGAAAAGCAATAAAAGGGGAAGCTCCTGTGGGGGGTGAATACTTTTTATAGGCATCGTTCACATGCACTTCTCGTTTATCAGACGGTAGTTTTCAGCTTTTGTTTGGCTGTTTTCTCCTTACGTAGGCAGAAATTGAAAGCATAGTGTATTTCAAAGCCTTAACATATGAAGGCCAACTCATCAGCACGGCTACTAGTAAGAGGAAGTGAAATAATGTTTTGTAATGAGGAAAAAAAAATGTTAAAAAGCAGCTCTAGACATGACGTGTGCAGCAATATGAACTGACTGTGTTTTGGTATTATTAAATCACATTTGTAATAAAAGTGTTGAGTGAAGTCATAAATGGGAGAACCACAATGTCGAGTTTCACTTTTAACAATCATTTTATTAGCAGTCCCAAGAGGCAATGAAAAAAAAAAAAAGAATCAAAGAAAAATAAAAGGAACAGAAATTAAGATTACAGTCAAGACGGTGGGTCAATCAAAGTCAGTGAACGTAAAGACGGAACAGAGGGCTGCACACACACACCAAACACAAAGTCACGTTGTTAAAAAAGAAACAGAAAGTGATAACTGAAATTTAATCTCATGGGTGGTGCGAGTGTGTGTGTGTGTGTGTGTGGTTGTGTGTTGGCTGATCCCTCTGTTCCTCACGAGAAATTCACCAGGACCGACCCCACATTCACACACACACACCTCACACACACTCACACCTACACAAACATATCAAAAAGCCTGTCTTCCCCTCTTCAGTAAAAGCCATGATTTTATCTTTTAGGCTATTTGTGACAGAGAAACCAACCATCAACAAACCACAGCTGTTCAGGCAGGTCTTTAAAATTGTTATTTTCTATTAATTCTGTACAGATTATATATTTTATTTACACACTGAACAGCGTTTTTTTTTTTTGTTGTTTTTTCAACTTTTCAGTGCGGAGACAACTCAAAATTTGCAAACATTAACTGGCATTTTCATGTGTCTGCTGTCATTCTGTGCTCATTTCTGTCTGCTGGAAATTCCGGACATCGACACGCCTGATTAATATAAAGTCTGTAGCACTACAAGTCATCAACAGACACAGTCATCCACGGAAACTAATCAGGAAAGAAAGGGGAGTTTCCGTCACTCTGATGCTGAAATGAAAAAGCTCACATGCCTCATTTATTTCCTTTTTCTTTTATTCTTCAGTTTGTCTCAGCGGCTGCATAGACTTGGAACTAACGAGAGCTCAATCTCATATCTGGATCACGACGGTAATCTGAAATGCACATCTGGCTCATCAACAGCCGAGCCAGATGTTCGCACTGATAAAGAAGCCGATTTAAACCAGTCGGAATTACACCAATTACTGTAATCAGCCACAGCAGTCATGTGCATCTTTATTTTCAGTTTACATGTGGACACTGAAACCAGATTTTAAAGATCATTTTTAATGCTTTCTGTGGGTGACAACTAATCAGACTCCAGTTTGAGCTGCTAATCTAGGGCTTAAACTCAGATGCTTGCACCTGGAGACACAGCAGGAGATAAAAATTAAAAAAAATTGGGCAATGGCTAACTAATCCTCTCACATCTGGAAACAAACCACACACACACACACACACATTATGGATGATTGGAGCAGCATGGGGAGGAGGGTACTAAGGCCATGATTACAGTGGATAAGAGACAGAAAGAACAGCATTCATTTAATTTACGTCTTCATATGCAGACGTCCTTCACTCTAATGGGATTCAATCATATAAAAAGTGTTTGCTATCCGAGTGTGACCCAGAACAGCCTTTCAGTGCTAGTAATACAGACAGTACACCGACTACAGTCAACATCAGCCGTCTCCGTCGCTCTCCGAGTCTGTTGCATACATAATTGTTCACTTGTATATATACATTACCCTCCCTCGTCAGTTATTTCGCTCCTGCTGTGTTGGAGCAGTAGATTTGAGGCAGAGTAAAGCTTTATTAACACCAGATCCTCAATCTCTCTCTCACACACACACACTCGCACACAAACACACACTCGCACACAAACACTCGCACCGTCACACACATGACGTGATCTGCCAGCTGGTCTCTGGTGCTCAGCTGACGGACAGCAAGGAGAGCTTTAGTTTATTAGGTTTTTTTAAAAAAAAAAAAGAAAAAGAAAAAAGGATAAAGCGCTTTCTTTCACATGGGAGGGTGAAAGGTGACCGGGCTGGGATGGGAGAAGGGCCTGTGGCGGGGCTCATACAGGTGAAAGTGTTTGAGGAGAGGCCTAGCTGAGAAGCTGGCGGATCTCCTTGTGCATGTGACACAAGAAGTCCACGTATGACGCTCCCCCGCTGGCGCTCTTATCCTCCACCAAGAAGTGCCTGAATATCAGCTCGGCTCTGTCTTCTTGTTTCACCACCATCAGCTGCAAACAAGAGGAGAGAGGCAGTGAGAAAGAGGTAGAGGTAAAAATAAGTGTTCCTATTTTTTGATTATTGTGTATAAAAGCTATATAGTATTCCTCTATCTGCTCCGTGTGTACACAGCCTGCAGTTCAACCCAGTTCAGCTTCATTGTTTCGCAGAAGAACGCAGCTATTTCTTTTGCTTGCGACAGAATCTTAGAGTAAACAAATAATTTTTGAAATATCACGATTTTACCCTTAGATTTGGTTAATTTTCCCAACTAAACAGTATGTCACAGACGAGTAGTTCAAGGACAATCAGAAAGTTCATTAATCAATAATGTCTTTTCTTTTTACAGTTTCTGGCTCAGATAAATGGTGTAATTTTTTGCCTTCCAAATGCACCAGTAGGTTTTAGGGTTCAGAAGGTTAAATAAAGCAAAAGTCGCAAATCTTTGCTTTTTTAGAGGATGAAACCAGCCGGGGTTGGTTTGTTTGTTAGCAAGATAACTTGAAAAGTTATGAATGGACTTTATTGAAATTTTCAGGAAATGTTGATAAAGGGACAAGGAACAAGTGATACAATTTTGATGATGTTCTGGATTACCAAAAATGAGAAAATGCCGCTCGTGGAATTCACAATATGGGTGGAAATGAGCTGTGTTACCGGCCTGAGCCTGCTCCTTTAAGCGCGGTGGCTTATGGGTAATGTAGTAGTAATAGATGAAAAGAAGTGCGTTGTGTGTATGTCCCACCCGGCACTCATGCTGTACTCTTTCACCGTG